>JBBPBX010014602.1:22318-50651 GCA_038048925.1 Garcialebias charrua
TGTGTGTGTGTGTGTGTATGTGTGTGTGTGTGTGTGTGTGTTGAAGTACTGAAAGAAAATCCAGGGTAACAAAAGATCCATTTTAGGCAGTTTTTCTTCTATGGGAGAGCATTTTGAGTAAAGTTCCTTCTTGGCTGATATTTTAGATAAACTGAAAGCTATTACATCAAGACCAGATGTGTCTTTTAAATTCTCCCAAGCGAGTACCTTGCAGGCTTTGTGCTTTTAATAAAAGTGAGCAGACAAGCATTACTTTAAAACAGCATGACTGAGAATCGTTCACAAACCTGTAAGTCCCGTTTTCGCTCCAACATTGTAAATCTGGGTGACCTGAGCGTATGATCACTGTAGAGTTACAGTCAAACTGCATTCTTTACATGCAACTGAAGTAGGATTAAACACAATAAGGCCACAGCTGATTCAGGTGAGCTAAACCAGTTGGTGTTAAATTAGATCTATTGAAGCAGTGCTTGTCTCTGCAGAAACCAGTTGTATTTGCTTCAGTTGACAAACAAACATGGTGGGGACTTTAAAACGTTGAAGCTCAGTAGGTCAGAATTGAGCTTGGCTGAGTTGGATGCTGCATACAGTATTTTATAAATTGTTGCTAATGAGTAGCCTGCATATGTCTCTTCTCTGAACACTTTGAGAAAAATTTTTGATCTATAAACGTTTAGAAACTTGTCCAAACATCCACGGTAAATAATTAAAGTTGCCCAACAAGACAAAATGTGTACACTTAAATAAATAAAAAAAATGAAACGTTTTGGTGTATTTTGAATATTTTTGCTTTTCTTTTTTTAATCTATGAACATTTCTCATTTTCTTTAAGCTTTTCAAACACACAATAGCAGACAGTCCATTATTATACAAGTACCAGTATAACTGAATATACTCCAACAATGTTCATTCAGGTCATCTGGACTGTTTCTTTTCTTTTTTTTTTGTTTCTTTTTTTTTGGCTGAGATGTTTCGTCCTTCATCCAAAGGACTTCTTCAGTCCAAGGAGCCACAAACAATCTGGAGTCCCACAAGCAACACACTCCCATAGTGGGGAAAAAAATAATAAGAAACCATCCAGATGACCTGACTGAATGTTGGATTTGTACCTGAATTATTGACCATGGACTTTGGTGAACTGATGACCAGACTGTAGGTTAGGAGATCACAAACTCTTTTAATTTGCCTGGATTAGTTTTTGTAAAATATTCACAGTTTTACCTGAGTTTCCCTTAATCTATCAATAATCCTACATGTTTAGTCATGAAATATGATTTTATCCTGAGTACCAGATCAGTTCAAAGTAAATTGTTTAATTTAAGCAGCTGATGTTCTATCAGGAAATCTTAAAATTTCAACCTTCAATATTTTTTTTTTATTTTGTCTTGAGGGTTTATTTGTGCTTTTGAAGTTGCTATGGGGCTGGCTTCAGCCTATTGCCTTTTTAGTTGTTTGAATCTATATTGTTATTCTATATTATATTGTATGTAAAAACTGGAAAAAATACAAGTTCATTCACTCAACTTATGAGGAGAATGTGCTAACCGCCACATCATCTCACTGTGGGAAGATAAATATGTGGCACTGAGATATATCATCTCACAGAGGTGGGCTGTTCCATCATTAAGTAAACTACGCAATATTTTTCTCTTTTAATTTTCCCACCCTGTAGTGAACATTTATCCCACAGTTTCAGCTTTTATGAAAAAACAAAACAAAAAAAGAACAAATAAAATATAAAAAAGAACAGTTTGAAGCAACAGGACAAGGTTTCTCATTTGGAATAAGAGCTGTATTTAAAGACAGAATTCAGTGAAATTAAATATTGTTCACAACACTGGATTTGTGGTTGTTATGGCAACATTTTACAGAGAAGCCAGGGCAGAAGCAGTTGTGGCAAGTGAAACATTTACTTTGATTTTTAACTCTAAACCCACCCAGATCCCTTTGACATCTACATTGTGATGCTCAGATATGCCTCCCTGTA
Organism: Garcialebias charrua; assembly: GCA_038048925.1. Lineage (NCBI taxonomy): Eukaryota > Metazoa > Chordata > Actinopteri > Cyprinodontiformes > Rivulidae > Garcialebias > Garcialebias charrua. The sequence continues at coordinate 24,306 of JBBPBX010014602.1, forward strand.
TACAGTTTTACTCTGTTTGTAGAAACGTTGAGGCAAAATGCCATCCATCATCCCACGCCTCATATGACACAGAGATGGAGAGGTGGCAAACAGAAATCAAAATAATTAGAATCAGAATCATCTTTATTGTCATGCACTGAAGCACAACAAAATTGCATTTCAGTATAGCCCGTCCGACAAAACCTAAACGGACATGGGGAGAGGTTTCTGAGGCCGCGGCCTTTGGGAATTGCTGCCCTTTTTGTTTAGATAAGAAAAAGAGAAGAGAGAGTTACAGTGTGAGAGTTGTTAAAAAAAGAAAGAAAAAAAAGACCTCAGCAAAAGAAAAAGCTACATACAGACATAAGACATATGTGTGTGGAGTGGGTGGGGTCCCAGCACAGGACGCCCGGTGAGCGATGCAGCCATTGGTATATTCACATCGCTTAGGTTGCTGCACCGGGGAGGGGGGGAATGAGGGAGGCCAGCAAAGGTGTAAATTTGAGGGTAAGTAGTCCATGAGCACTGAAACCTCAATGAACTGGACGCAACTGACCGCCTAATCTGGCATCAAAAACTTGGCGACAAAGAAGTAGCGTCCCACCCCGGAATCGGGAAAACGGACGTTAAACGAAGATAGATAGATAGATAGATAGATAGATAGATAGATAGATAGATAGATAGATAGATAGATAGATAGATAGATAGATAGATAGATAGATAGATAGATAGATAGATAGATAGATAGATAGATAGATAGATAGATAGATAGATAGATAGATAGATAGATAGATAGATAGATAGATAGATAGATAGATAGATAGATAGATAGATAGATAGATAGATAGATAGATAGATAGATAGATAGATAGATAGATAGATAGATAGATAGATAGATAGATAGATAGATAGATAGATAGATAGATAGATAGATAGATAGATAGATAGATAGATAGATAGATAGATAGATAGATAGATAGATAGATAGATAGATAGATAGATAGATAGATAGATAGATAGATAGATAGATAGATAGATAGATAGATAGATAGATAGATAGATAGTCCATGAGCATTGTCCAGAGCCCCACCTAACCATAGTCCTGATAAGAGGTGGTGCCATGTTTATCAGCCGGCTCAGTTGAGCTCTGTCATAGGTCTATATCCTTGGGCCAAGATGGTGTAGAGGCAGGGTAGCCGGCTCAGGACCGGAAGTTCTGGGGTTCGATCCCCAGTCACTGCATACCTCGTTGTGTCCTTGGGCAAGACATTTAACCCTGAGTTGCTCCAGGTAGGACTGGCAGCACCTTGCATGGGAGGCTATTGCTACCGGTGTATGAATGTATGGATGGCTGGTACTGTGAAGCGCTTTGGGGCCCCTCATAGGGGTCTGGAAAGTGCTATAAAAGTCAGCTCCATTTACCATTTACTATTTGGGGTATGGAGCGTTTAGGGGAAAGGGGTAGCAGAGCGTCTTGTTTCCATAACATCTAAGAGAAATTCAGATAGTCAACCTTCCAAAGCCAACACGGGGGGAACCAGATTCAGATGTCAACATTTGTTTTGGGTCAGGCCGAGTTCTGTTAATTATCCTCTACCTTTACAGTCTCGCTAGTACATCTCATGGCGATGTCAAACAGCCAAACTGTGATTACATATGCCAAGCCAAGCTTATAACTTCTCCAAGGTCTATTCCTTCCCAACAGTGAGATTCACGAGCTGCAAGTATCTTGCAATTCTCTTCAAAAGCCATATCCAGCTTACGGCTCAGCTCGCACAGCATTGAGTCTGAGTGTTGCCAAGCATGGCACATTCCTTCATGCCAGGCAGCTTAACAATTGCCAGAACAGTTGCTGATGTTTTCCAAATTTGTTGATAAGCCAGGTAAACACCATTCACAAAAAGCAGAATCCAGTTATCATGAATCCAATTATGTGCAGGAGGTCTCTCCTTTGCCTTGTCTTTTTGTTGAAAAATAAATAAATACCAATTGCATTGTGAGACCAGCTGACCAGATCCATAGTTTACAATTTGGAAGCAATACAAAAATAGGCTCTGAGAAAGGTTCACAGGACAAAGAGCAGAGCAGGAATGAAGCAGGAAAAATGTTAATTAAAAGTGAAAATTTCCTTAATTTTGGGAAATCGGAAATCGGCCAATGCTTGCATGAGAAACTGATTTTACAGATTTCTTTAGTTTTAACAACAATTGTCTAAACTTCATTTATATTTCAGAGCACTACCTTGTGACCAGTTAAAACAAGTTTGTATTGCTTTTAGAACATTGTTCAAGGGTCTGTTTTTCAACAAAATAAGATTGAAATCTGAAGGTGCATTGTGACCTTACAACATCTAACAGTGTTGCTTATAAAACTAAATCGGTATCGGCCAAAATCGGAATTGGCAGGTCAGACTTTGTAGAAATTGGTGATCGGCCAAAAAACTGCAATCGGTGCACCCCTAGTGAAAATAATAAGTTTTTATTTGAAATCATGTGAAAAGGTGGCACATTCTTAGAATATTAGAGTATTATTTAGTCTATAAGCATTAGTTGTGCTGTGGTGTAAAAAGAAAAAAGAAGTGCATTCTTTGCGATTTAGGATCAGTCCTTCAAGTGATTTTTCTTACTAGGAAATGAAACAGTTCAACTTGTGCGAACAAGGTCAGCTGCTCACTGAGAACATCCTTTGTTTGTTTATTCATCCCCATGTGCTACAGAGTGGTTCAGATTGGACAAAGGAAGGCTGAAAATGTCTGAATCATATCATTATCATAATTGTTGAGTGGAATACAGTTTATTTATTTATTTTGGGTTTTATTTATGTGTGAAATAATTATAGTTGTGCACTTCTAGGAAGCTGGGAGGTCGCAGTCCTCTCCGAGCCACCAAATCTGCTGAATGTTTTTGTAGAATGCACTTTAAAGACAGTTCTGGCAGCACTTTGGATGTGAGAGTGTGTTTATGGGTCGAGGTCATTGTTAGAAACCGATTACTCACAGTTCGTTCTGTTCTGCTTTGAATGAAATTAAAGAGGTAGTCTAGACGACCTTTGCTGATGAAATGTGAAGTTTATGAGCACTTAAACTCAACCTTGAACACTGCAAAACTTGTTACAAAGTAACTGGAGTTTCAACAAATATGATAAAATGCTCAACCTTAAAGATCTTTACGGCTTGCTTGCTGCTCGTTTGTGTCCTACTTTATTTCATTTCACAACAGAGAACAAATAAATAAATAAAAAGTAAACTGAAATCCAAAACAACATCATGTTTTTCATAATTCTTATCACCTGCTGCTAAAAGGCAAAAGGACAATAAGGTTTTCACCAGTGTGAAATACAAAAGAAAGTCACAACATTTCATCAAAAAAAAAAAATACCTTCAAGAGGAGAATTTCCACGAGTGATGTGATCAGTTTGATCACTCAGCATCCATTTTAGCTGTTCCATGTTTCTGCAACTCAGAGTGTTGCAGGGAGGAGATGGTGGGGTGTGTAGCTCTGAACATCATGACTCAACCCTGATAGCAGCTGCTGGATTAGTGTGGTCTCACAGCAAACAGGAAGAACATCCAATGATGTCCTGATGGTGAGACATGATGATTCATCCCAAAATGTAACTTAATGTCCCAAACTAACTGGGAATTTCAGAGATAAGCTGCAGAAACATTTTAGGGTACAACAAGAAAACTATTTGGTTCAGTTAACAGCACAACACAAATAGAAGCTTTAATATGAAGGAAAACACTTACCGGTACTAATGTTAAAAAGTAGTTCCTTTATCAGTCAGTCACTTCGGTGCAACATAAATGCTATGGGAAATTGCGCTCCGCGCGATTACCTAAAGGAATACAATCACGCCTTTACGGCAGGGGTGTCAGCGTCACGCCAGAGACCCCGCCCTCTGGGTATTTAAGGCGCTGACGCCCATCCTCTTTTTGCCCTTCACCTCGCTTAAACCTGAACTTCTCTTCGCGGGACTTCTCTGTGTCTCATCGCTAGACCAGAGGTGAGCTTGCTCACTACACAAGGCATACAGAGAATTCTTCCTGCGTACTACCGGGCTAGTGAAAGCTAGTCCGGCACATTTTTCCTTAACCCCGAAGTATTTTCTTCTCCTCTTTCCACAGACTGCTTCGCTCGACGGCGCTAACTGCGTCACATCGCTACCTCTGCTAATTTCGTAGCAGGCTAGCCAGCGAAAGCGACGCGACGGAGGAGACGTCTAAAAAAAAAAAGGATTTTGGAAGGACTCGCTCGTCTTATCTCGGACATGCCTCCGGAGAAAGGAAAGTGAAAGACAAGACTTCCAAAAAAGACTAGCAGGACGGCAATCCTGACCTCGCGCGCCTGCCCCAGCGGATGCGTTTTTTTCCTCTCGGAGACGGACACCCATGAGGCCTGTCCTGTCTGCCTGGGAATGTTGCACGCGAAAATGGCGCTGGATGCGCCCGACTCATGCCCACACTGCAGCCAGATGCTGGAGGCGGTGAGGAGGCACCAGACGGACTTCGTCGCCAAAGCCATGGGCGCTGCTGCGGCGCCAACAGACCCGGACACTACTGATCCTCTCACTCCCACGCCGGAGCTCGAGCGCATGGCTCTGGAGGACAGCACCCAAGGCAAATGGGGCGACAACCCAGACGCGCTGGCTCCCATCGGGGACTTAACAGTCGACTTCGACACTCGAGGATTGATGAATGAGGACAAGATCTCGATTTCAGCCTCAGGTGAATTTTCTGCGGATGACGCCGACGTTGAGTACGACGAACAGGGGGGAGACCTCTCTCGCACCCCGGCGCCTGTGCTCCCGGAGACTGACTTTTCGATCCCTGCTCTGTTCAACTTGTGTCGCAGAGCAGCGGACGCTGCAGATCCCATGGCCAGAACCTCCACCTTGTCAACAAGTCACGAGGTTGGCAGGAAATTATTTTTACTCAAAGCAGCAGTCCGCCACGAGGCAAAGAATGCCCATCTTTCCAGATTTCCTCACGGAGCTGCCTCGCACCTGGACTCAGCCCAGGGTTCCCATGCTGCTGCCGCTCTCGCAGTTCCTCGACGTGGATGGGATGGATACAGCGGGTATAGCCAATGTGCCACAAATGGAGTGCACGCTGGCATCTCACCTGGCTCCCAGGTTATCCGGGACGAAACCAACTCTGCCCAGCAAAGCCTGTCAAGCCTCGGCTTCTCTGCTCGAGAAATGCTACAGGGCTCAGGGCCTCACGGTTCGGGCATTGAACGCGTCCGCCATGATGCAGGCGTACCTGGCTGAAAAACAGCAGGAGCTCCAGGTAATGACGGACAGACAGGCTGCCGCCAACATGCTGGAAGAATCCCACAGGGCAACAGACTTTGTGCTCCGCATGATGGGGAAAGCAGCTATTGCACAAGGCAGAGGCATGGCTGAGGTTGTCATCGCACAACGCCATCTGTGGATGACCCTAACTGACCTCCCGGAGGGACAAATAATTCCTTTTCTGCACCACTCGATAGAGCCGATGGGATTATTCGGAAAAGCTCTGGATCGAAGTCAGACCAGGCTGGACCAGAGGCGCAAACAGGCTGAGGCTCTCCGGGTAGGCATCCCCAGAAGAGCTTTTGCACTCCCCAGGGAGTCAGCTGGGAGCAGAGCCCCGCAGCCTTGACACCACTCAACCACACGTGTCCCACCGCAAAAGCGGCCGGCATACGAGGCCGAGCACCGGCGGAGACCACCGCCGGACCCACCTCGGGCCGAACACGCCTGGAGTAAGAACAGATTTGTTCCCCGCCAGGCTGTCCGACACAGGGCCTCCTCGGCGAACCGGGACGCCAGACAGAAACGGGCCTGACGAACCAGGCCCTCTTCTTGACTTTACAGGATCACCCGCCCACGTGGTACGGGAAATGACCTTTTCACGTCCAGACTTTGTTTGTAACATGGTACAAAAAGCTGGTGACTTTGTTTTACGCACGAATCATGTTTTTTTCTGTTGTGAGTGACATAAAGTCAAATATGTCGTTACACATAAGCACGAATAAAGCTAAAGAAACAGTCCCTCTCTGTTTTTTTGACAAAAAAAAACAACAACAAAAAAACAACAATACACAGTAACATCAGCAGCACGGTCCCCTCTGCTCTTCCAGCCAACATAAAGGGCGGGGGCCATCATTCCCCCCTCCCTCACGGCTCACGGGGTGTTAGCCTAATCAATAAGCCACAGCTGGGTGCCTCGGGTCTGTCTGCAACAGACAGTGCCAGAGGCGCCTGCAAACAGGCCCGCCAGTCTCCACAGAGACAGGTGAGGGGGGTCACGTGTTCCAGTCCCCGACCCGTTGTAAACCACGGGGCCGGCAATACACAAATCAAACAAACATGTGACACGTCCGCGCTCCAGGGGGGCGCGCCGACAGAACCTGGCAACCCACCTTCCTTGCCACCAGCTCCTATTCAATGGATTCCAGTAAGTGACGGGGGTCACGACAGAAGCCCACAGGCCATAACCAGTGTCACACGTTCACAAAAGAAGTGGTGATGACATTGTAGCATGTGTAAACACTCAATGCAGAGCAGAAATGGCACCAGGGCTAAATCAGATTCCTCTTCCCTTTAATCGAAGTGGACTGGACTTTCTGTCACCAGCCAAACAAAAAACTGCTCAACATGGAGGACTATCTCGGACAGCTTCACATCCGCATGCTGAAACTGTCCCCTTAGCTTCAGTGGGCGACATTCCCTGCTCAAGCAATGATCCTGCAGCGTGTGACCACGCTCGCTGTACTGAATCAGTTCTGTTCTTAAACGACACTCCCCGATCAGGTGAAACACAGCCCCCCGGAGGTTCATCAGGCCCCAGGGCACTGATGAGGCCGGAGGCCAGTGAACCAGACCTAACCATGAAACGGGCTGGAGTCAGGAGGTCTGCTCGTATCCAGAACTTGCACCTCCTCCGAACCATGACTCCCCACAAAAAGAGGAAAAACAGGCATTCTGTTCCGCTTTTGCCCAATAATGATTGCAGATTGCTTCTTCCTTCCAACACTCTCGGTCAGAGAGGTATGGAGGTACATCTGCAGGAGGGCCCTCTCCCTAACTTGGTTGGCCCTCAAAAGGCCACAGAAATCAGGATCCTTGAGGAGGAGCTGGCTCTGCCACCTGCTCCTCTCCAGGGACCCGCCACGTCACCAGAAGGAACAGCCTCGCCGCTTATGCTGAGAACTGTGGCAGTTTCAGCTTGGTGGCTGAGAGGAACAAACTGGTGACCTCAGGCCTGCCCGAGAACGTGGTAAATACCATCCAAAACGCCCAAGCTGTGTCAACACAGTCTCTCTATGCCCGGAAATGGCGTATTTTTGAAGCTTGGTGCATGGAAAGAAATATTATTTCTTATTCATGTGACTTGGTCCAACTCCTCACCTTTCTTCAAGACCTGCTGGAGAAAGATTGTTCTTTCTCAACCATCAAGGTGTTTTTATCAGCTATTTCAGCTTGTCACGAGGGCTGGGGGAGCAGGACGCCTGGCGCGCACCCGCTCATAATAAGATTTATGAAGGACGTGCTAAGGAAGAGACCCCCCAGCAGGATCTTGACCCCTAGATGGGATCTTAGTCTGGTCTTGGGGGCTCTCTGTGATCCTCCATTAAAACCATTGAGCGACATTAAGATAGATCTATTATCTTATAAGACCGCTCTGCCATTGGTCCTATGCTCGGCGAAATGTGTGGGTGACCTCCATGCTCTGTCTGTGCACCCAATGTGTACCAGGTTTGCCCCTGATGGGTCAAAGGTCACCCTACGGCCTAATACTGTGTATATCCCTAAGGTCTTGACTCTGAACCCCAGAAGTCTGGACTTTGATCTCTCTTCGTTTCCTCCTGCTCCTGTCCTCACTCAGGAACAGAAAAGGCTGAAGGCACTCTGCCCCGTGAGGGCTTTAAGCGCTTACATGCAGAGAACAGCTGAATGGAGGAAAACAAACCAACTGTTTGTGTGCTTTGCGGCCCCAGCTACTGGTAGGGCCCTATCAAAGCAGCGCCTCTCACACTGGGTGACTGAGGCCATAAAAAGGGCATACAGTAGCAAAGGTCAACAGGTGCCCTCTGGAGTGCGTGCCCACTCAACTCGGGGCTTGGCCACCTCATGGTCATTGTTCAAGGGTGTATCAGTTGCAGACATCTGTGCGGCTGCGAACTGGAGCTCTACAAATACGTTTGCAAAGCATTAAAGTTTGGACCTTACTGCGTGTGATGTCACTCAGGCTGTCCTTTCTAACACACAGTAGAAAGCGGCCTTGAGATGCCTATTGAATAAAGGCGGACGTTCACACTGGGATTCATTTTACTGAGCATTTCAAGGGCGTGAATGAATTACGTTCCCATAGCATTTATGTTGCACCGAGTGACTGACTGATAAGGGAACTGAAAGTTATGCACCATAACTCATGTTCCCTGAAGGAAAGGAACGAGGTGCAACATACTTGGCCCTTTTCAATGCTGAAAGCTCGGTGAAGTGCATTTTGGAGGAAGTAGGATGGGCGTCAGCGCCTTAAATGCCCAGAGGGCGGGGTCTCTGGCATGACGCTGACACCTCTGCCGTAAAGGCGTGATTGTATTCCTTCAGGTAATCGTGCAGAGCGCAATTTCCCATAGCATTTATGTTGCACCTCGTTCCCTTCCTTCAGGGAACATGAGTTATGGTGCATAACTTTCAGATTTATGACTGATGGCACAAAGATCACGCGCAAACATCTTTGGTGGCTTAGGTTTTAGAAATGTATTGCAAGCATATGTGTAACTTAAAATCTCCATCATACAGCCATCAAGCCTCAAAATGCTTACGTTTTTCTTGAAAACTGTATTATTCAGAGTTGTATTATTAAAACAAACTCTTCTAGCCTTAAATGCCTTCAGGTGCAATTAGACATTTAGCCTTATTCAGGCTAAAGGGATGTATAAATATGGTAATCTGCTCTTGACTATATATTTGTTTGCATGGAGATAACAGTGACCAGTCACGGTTAAAACTGACTGAACAAATAAGACTTGGGTTATTTAAATAATATTAACAGAACACTGAGGTTACTTTGTGCTTTCATGGTCATAAAAAGAACCCGCCAGCTCTGCCATATTATCAATGTTATTATAAAAACATCAGTTTTTTCTACTTGCTTTTGCAGCTTTTTTACAAATTTCGGTCATCTCAAAGTGTATGTAAATAAATCGTACTTGCCCTACAGGTCTTTCTGGTGGTAGGTCAGCAGTTTCGTTGTCAGCAGGGTGCACAGTGCACGGGGCCCAATAAGCCTGAACAATCAACAGTAATGGGGGTAAAAGATATAGCTTGATGTTTACTAGGACTGAAAATTTCCTCAAGCTTGACTTGTATTTTTTTTCTTTTCATTAACCATCTTCTCTCCAAACCGCTCTGGTTGCATGTATGCAGCTTAATCACATAGATCCTGTCCACTTCTGCAGGATGTGTAAGTCAGCATGAATTAAAAAATTTAACACTCATCGTGTTGGGGTAAAGTGGTTTCAGAGTTACCATAAATACACATCTGTGGGTTTATCAGCATGTATGAGAGCTGAAATACTGTTTGTTTTTAGTAATTAAAACCTACATTAGAAAAACTATTTTTAGATGTTAAAGGCTGAAGGATTGTAAAACAGATTGTACATGAACTAAAGGTTTAAATGGTCCAAAATGACCAGGTGGTTGTGCTAAAATCTTTCTGAGAGGTGTTTTTATTTTATTTTTTTTTTGTAAGAAAGGTGTGATTTGGTGTTATCAAGTGGCTACAGCCTGGCATGTTAATTTAACTCCAACTGTGTCACTGTCAGAATTATGAAAATAAAGAATTGGACATGGTAATGAAGTTTCAAAATGTTCTAGGCCTGTAGAAGCAAAAATTACAAACTCTAAACTTTTGGGTTGTTTCATCCCTCCATGTATCCTTTGGTCAAAATGGCAAACAAAACTGTAAGAGTTCAGCAGTTTTCCTTTGCAGCTCCACCAGAGGACGCCAACAGATCCACACCGGTGGATCATTCACTTGGTGAGCTGCAAGGACTACATAAGGCTGTTGATGACTGCCCTCTGACGCTGGTGCATTATCTGCCTTTTGGTAGTTGTTTTCCTTTTACATGGTTCCTAGTGTTTTGTGAAAGTTTAACGTTACCCTCTTCTTCTTCTTTTTTCGGCTTTTCCCTCTTCAGGGGTCGCCACAGCGAGTCATCCTCCTCCACCTCACTCTGTCCTCTACATCCTCTGTTCTCGCTCCAACTACCTTCATGTCCTCTCTAACTGCATCCATATATCTCCTCTTTGGCCTTCCTCTGTCTTGTTCCTGGCAGCTGCATTTCTAACGCCCTTCTACCAATATACCCACAGTCCCTCCACTTGACATGTCCAAACCATCTCAGTCTGGCCTCCCTAACTTTATCTCACAGTTTATCTCACTAGGATCAGTCTTGTATGACTCTAAATGTAAAGAAAACAAAATGTATGTTATTTTTTTCTAAAACCATGGTACAATCTCCTAGTACTTGTAAAGGATTATGAGGAGGTCAATATTAATACTGACCTCTTTACCTTAATTAATTTACTCATTCAGATTGAATAGTAATTTCACGGATTCTTTCTTTTTCAGTTTACCCAATATTTCTGTGATCTTTATGATGGATAAATAAATAAAGCCATAGAGTGACAATGGACACGTTAACTTAGTTGGTATGTCAAAGACACTACCATTTATTTAAAATAAATCAACTAAATTAACACCATTACACTTGATTGACATGATCTCACTTTCTTGCAATTTAACACGTCAGCACATTTAAATTGTAACACAACAGACATAAATACAGGATGTTAACATATTTAGTCTGAGGCTCTATGACTTAATTAGTTTCCAGCTTAGAATTGAGGGAAAAAGAGATAGGAGGAAAGATGGAGAGATGGTTTAAAGGAAATTGTCTTGAGCATGTTACCAGAAGTGACACTTTTCATCCGACTTCTGCTAAATCCAGGTACGTTTGTAAACAGCTCTTTACCTTTGACGACGAGTCTGATAAAGAGATGACACCAGCCTTTCAGATGCACAGAGTCCTTCAGGCCCAGCCCGTCCGAGCCGGTCCTCGTTTACGTTTTCAACGTCTCCTGGGATCCGCGTCAACCATCAGAAAATATGTCAGCTACTGGCCTCTGACTTCAAGATAACTATTCCAGGAAGGAATAACAAAGTTTTGAGCTTACGCTCGTTCGAAGTGGACTCATAACAGCATGTTATTAGTCCTTAACTGGATGACGTGTCCTTAGCGTGTGACTGAGTTCATCCAGCTACTTTGGGACGACCTCACATCTTGAAGTTCCCAGCAGACTCATCAGTTCCAGCAACAGCTTAGAACTTTTAGGAAGGATCTGAGATGAGAGAGACTTGTCTCTTTTTCATTGGTCCGTGGACCAGCGAGGAGTTCACTTGTTGTTATCAAGATTCAAGGTGAAATTCACAGCAGAGTGAAAATGTTTTGGAAAGACAGAGAGTGCTGGAGCCCTTTTCATAAAAACAACGGATTAACTGTCTTCTGACTTTCTAAACAAAACGGCCGGGCCTCTGTGACCCGAGCCTTCAACTTTCACACAGCAGTGGACCCAGTGATGTGCAGAAGTGACACAGTTTAACTCTTACAGAATAACACAGCTTAAAAGCACACATCATGAAAATGACAAAAGTTATTCTTTTGATTACATTAGAATAAAATCAAAGATAGAAATAGTCTCTTTTGGTGACTATGTTCTCAGATTACAACTAATGGAATAATTTGTAGTAAATGTCTTGTTTTACTGAGAGGTCAGTAAAGGTCATCTCTGGAACAGTTCAAAAATACACAGGTGTATCAAGGTGGACACGGTCATGCCCACTACATACTGATATTTACATTAACGTGTGTGGGGGGTTGACAGTCACTGAGTCTAAATATCTTAGGGTGACCCTTGATCCAAATTTGAATTTTAAGAAGCATGTTAAGAATATGACTAAAGTTATTAAATTAAATTATTATTTTTAATATATTAAACATAATCTCTCACTTGATGCAGCTAAGACATTATTGTATGCCATTATCCCATATGTCGTACTGTATCACCTGTTGGCGTCAGGCTGGTGATAGTGTTTTAAGACCCCTTGAGTCTTTGTACAAACAGACTCTAAAAGCTTTGGATAAAAAGCCAGTGCACTATTACCACTGTAGGATTTTAGAGAAATACAAGCTTTTGACCTTAGAAAATGTTTAATTGTAACTTGTGCCTTGTTTATAAAATTGTGAATGGTTTGGCCCCCCACTCCACAGTCTGATTTTGTGTATACAGTACTCGCCGCTTAGAGACAATCCAATCTGTGAGAATATCAGCTGTGAGAAATCGGGTCATCCCATTTTGCCATACTGTTACCGGGCAATCAGCTTTTTCTGTAAATGCTACTAATCAGTGGAACGCATTGCCTGATGATGTGAGGAGCTGCAGCTCGTTGAGAGTTTTCAAATGTAATTTAAAAAAACTGTTAAAAACTGCTCATGTATGCAAACATTAACTGTAAGACTGTGTGTGTGCCAATGATTGAGTCTGTACGTGTGTTTGTGTATTGTGATTTGAAAGCCATTTATAGCGTTCTGTCTTATTTTATTATTGCATTGTATATCAATTTTTTTACTTGCCAAGGGAAGCCCATTTCCACCATGAAAGAAAGATAAAAGCCCAACAGGAAGTCGTAATTTAGACTTTTAAAGTCATAATTTTGAGTTTTAAAGTCATAATTACGAGAATAAAAGTCATAATTTTGAGTTTTAAAGTCATAATTACAAGAATAAAAAGTCATAATTTAAACTTTCAAAGTCATAATAACAAGAATAACAGTCATAATTATGACTTTAAAACTCAGTTATGACTGGGCTTTTATTTCATAGCAGAAATGGGCTTTGATACTAAATGCTATAAAAAAGTGGTGATGAAAATATGTATATATTACATACCTTTATTTAAAAGGACTGACAAAAGCAGAGGGCCATACATTGAATGAACAAATCCATGTGCCATGCAGGAAAACTATGGGTGTTACACAGGAAGTTGTATCCCTGTAGAGTCACGGTGTCTGGCAAATGACAAACTTAAAAATTAAAATATAAAAGTAAAAATTATGACTTTAAAAGTCGAAATTATAACTTTTATTCTCATAATTATGACTTTAAAACTCAAAATTATGACTTTTATTCTCATAATTATGACTTTAAAACTCGAAACAATGACTTATATTCTCATAATTATGAATTTAAAACTCGAAACAATGACTTTTATTCTCACAATTATGATTTTAAAACTTGACATTATGACTTCCTGTTGGGCTTTTATTTTTTCTTTCATGACGGAAATGGGCTTCCATAAACTGCCGATGCAAATTAGCGTTTGCTATAATCTGGAACAGGGGATCAAATGGTGACATTTACATTTGAGTTGAACATTGTCTGTTTTAAATAAAGTTAATTCATTCACTACACTGTACTATTATGTCACTTGTAAATAAACACTGTCAACTCTTCCTTCTGGTCCTGAAGTCGTTGTTCTCCTGAGCATACCATTAGGTCTAGAGCCAAACATTACAAAACCCTCAATTTTAAAACCTCATGGATAATTTTGACACAATGGCAGCAGGAGGGTACAAGTAGAATGGCCATGCCAATATGTATTAGATTGAATGATTAAACAGAAATACTGTATATCACATCGCGGAACAAATTTTTATTTGGGATTCAGTTTGACCAAGACCTCAAGGGTCATTTTGACCCAAGGGCAGCAGGACGGTCAGGTCATGTCATGACACCTGCAGTTGTGTTTTACCGACCATCTCATTAGATCTGAGACGCTACAACACTGTGTGCGGCCGGTGTATTACAGGGCGCGTTAATATTCATGTCAGCAAAAGAGGTGGGTTACATTTGACAAACTAATGAAGTCAGAGAGTCATCCAAAGAAGCTGCTGTGACAAAAACTAAAAGCAAATTAACAGCTGAAGATTGATATGGAGGCGACAAATAAATCCCAGTGGGATTTAAAGGCGGGGAGCTGATCCCAAATCAGCCCATGTTGTGTGGCCTCAGGAGGCTGCAGTGCTGTTTGTTTGACAGGTTAGCTGCAAAACAAAATGCTATGTTAGCTTGATGTGAAACCCTGTTTGTTGTAGGGGTGCAGGAAAAAAATCGATTTTTAAAAAGTAATCTAGATTCTTAGTCCTGGCGATTCAGAATCGATTCTAAAAGCCGCAAAATCGATTTTTTTTTTTACGTTAAAACCCAAAAGATAAAGAAAATACAACCATATCTCATAGTATATGAAAGAATACATGAAATGAAAGGTGGCATAAAGAAGAAGAAATCTTATTTTATCTGCCCCTTTGTTCAAAAACAAAACAAGTTCAAACAATCAATTCAAACCATAATCTGCTATAAGTAACAGAGCAAAAAGCTTTTTTGAATGTCCAGAGGAACAGACTTAGCTTTTTTGGACTAACCTAATACTGGTTATTTCAGTTACAGAATTTAATGCATTCCTGTATTATTTGTTCCTATTTTTGGTATAAATATCAAATGATGCAAAGAAATTGATACAATAAGGAACCTAAAATTATTGTTTTAAATAAATGTTAATTTTTAAATAAATGAGTCAAAATAAATGAGTCAAAAGGCAAAGCTCTCAATTTACCGATCGATCTACGTTCCCACCCTCATCTATGGTCATGAGCTTTGGGTTGTGACCGAAAGAACAAGATCTCGGATACAAGCGGCTGAAATGAGTTTTCTCCGCAGGGTGGCTGGACTCTCCCTTAGAGATAGGGTGAGAAGCTCAGTCATCCGGGAGGGACTCGGAGTAGAGCCGCTGCTTCTCCACATCGAGAGGAGCCAGTTGAGGTGGCTCGGGCATCTGGTTAGGATGCCTCCTGGACGCCTCCCTGGTGAGGTGTTCCGGGCATGTCCCACCGGGAGGAGACCCAGAGGAAGACCCAGGATACGCTGGAGGGACTATGTTTCTCGGCTGGCCTGGGAACGCCTTGGAATTCCCCCAGAGGAGCTGCTCCAAGTGGCTGGGGAGAGGGAAGTCTGGGCCTCCTACGGTGGCCCTAAGGTGTAAATCAACAACATTAGAAAAAACGGAATTACATTTGAAAAAACACAACAAAAACAACAAAAACACTACGACATTTGAAAAAACAGAATTACATTTGAAAAAACGAAACTACATTTGAAAAAACACAACAACATTTGAAAAAACAGAATTACATTAAGCCAAACCGGAAGTGGCCAAAGCGGAAGTAGAAAAAAACAAATTACATTAAGCCAAACCGGAAGTGGCCAAAGCGGAAGTAGAAAAAAACACATTACATTAAGCCAAACCGGAAGTGGCCAAAGCGGAAGTGGCCCGAATCACATTAGGAAAAAAACGGAATTACATTTGGAAAAACACAACAAAAACAAGAAAAACACAACAACATTTGGAAAAACGAAATTACATTAAAACAAAGTATTGTTTTTTCCACTTTTTTTTTTTTTACTTTATTAACAACATAAAACCGAACACAGCACACACACACACACACACACACACACTCACAAACAAACACACGGAGATACAGTTAGCATGCTATCCTTTAGCCTGTAAACTGTTTTGTTAGATTTTTCTACCTGGATTATTGAGCATGCATCAGGGTGTTTTGTTCAAGCTTAAAGAAGACATGACGCTGGAAGAACTCAGAAGGATCTTATTCAAGGTAATGAAGTTTTATTGACGTACATTTCAGTTTACATTGCTCGTGCGGCATTAGTAATGTGTTGTTTACACAACATGCTCATTGAAACGTTAAATGAAGCCCCCAATTTTGCAAACTATAAATATATTTGTCCACAGAGAACTAACCTAGTGTGTGTTAGTTAGCAAGTGTACCAGCGATTAGCTGTTTAAGTTGATGTAGCACAAATGCTAAAACAAGTTTCTTCAGTTTTAATATTTACACAGGGCAGCTGTTTAATCTGTGCTCGGCTTTAATCTGCCAGTCACCACAAATCTTTATATATTGGTTGCATGCTTTAAATCAACGAGGCTAGCCTGTATAAATAAAGGTTGAATGAATGAATGAAAAATGCACAGTAGTATTTAACTATAGATGACAACCTTTAGTTTGTTCAGACTCCCAAGTGATTTAATGTTTCCCTGGAGGTGTCGCAATTAATTAATAAATGACATTACTGTCAGCGTACAGTAAAATGTACAATGAAATTAGAATATCTATTATACATTAAGTAATAAAAGCAAACCAACTACATCACAGATGTACACACTACATATGTACACAGTACTTTATAAAAAAATATACTAGTGAAGCTAGAACAGTGGCAGTTCCAGCAGGTGTTAACTGTGAATGCACATCAAATTGTTTATTGTTTGTTTGTTTATTGAAATTCTATCACTGCTGTTCATTGTTCTTTAGTTTTAGCAGGTCGCTTTCGTAAATGAGCCCATGAGGTTCAAAAGATTTACCTGACTAAATAAAGGTTGAATGAATGTAAATACTGTTGTAAAGTACCCTGATGCATGCTCAATAATCCAGGTAGAAATGGATCAGTCTGTGCTCAGGTGTTATGAGCCCAGGTTGCTGACAGTGGCCTTCAAGTCCCCTGAATTATCATCACATCTTCCTCTTCATCCTGCAACTGTTGTAAAGTGTTCTCATATATACAATTGTCAAACACTGCTGTAAAAATATAACTTTATTTCATCCAATTTTCAGGTGGCGTGCAGGTGCCCATGGTTTCATCATGCTGCTCCCATGTTGGCTGCTGGACCTGCATGGCAGAATGAAGGAACGAACAGTGTTGCCCAAATTGTCAAGCTGATGGTATTAAGATGGTATTAAAGTGCTTTGGTCTTGCTGAGGTATTTTATGCACTTGAAAAAAACTCTGCAATTAATTTTGTAGACTTGATAATTGTTATGTACTTTCTTTTTTTTCCTGTTCTTCCATTACATTTAAACAATATTGTATTTGTGTGATGCTGACTTTAGTCATGATAAATCTTACAGTATTTCGTTTTTTTTTTTCAATGTACACATTTTTGTTTTTCTTGTCTATTTTTGTCTTCTATATCCATTTGGTATATGTGAATATTTGAAGTCAGCTATTCTGAAATAGTTACATCCAATATTTTTTGTTAAACAAACATCATTGTACAAAATAAAACAGTTCTATTACAGTTTATCGGTTGATTTACTTCGAACACTTTCTTTACCACCATGTTAACAAGTCTTAAACTGTTTCTCTTCCAGGTTTACACAGAATTTTTCCTCATTAAACCTTTATTTATACAAGGTTACTCTCATTGATCCACGAGGACTCCTCTTGTAGCTCTCGGCCTTGACCTCTCTAAATGGTTTTAATAATCTGTTGGAATCCTGGCAAAAAGCAATGCAGACATGTTCCTGTTTTTGATTTTATACATCTACCTTATAATGTTTTGCTAGTTTTGATACTTGGTTAAAACAAAATCTTTATTTCTCTCTTATGTTTGTTTATTGTTTAAGGAAATTCTACCATCGTTCTTTAGATTTTTATTAATGAAAAGTGCATTATAAATTGAATTCATTATTATTATTATTTAGTTTGTATTATTTAGTTTTAGTTAGTAGGTTGCTCTTGTAAATGAGTCCACGAGGCTGTATGGGATTTACCTGACTAAATAAAGGTTGAACGAATTGTAGATGAGACCTTTTTTAAACAAAAACCACAGATGAGGTACAGCCAACAATTGACAATAAAAATTTACGTCAACAAATTTTATTACAATTTACTGCTTTAATAGAATGTTCCAAACATTAAGATGGGGATTAAAGAATATATTTAAGGTTCAAATCACAGTATAAAACTAAACTAAACACATTTAACATTACAATAAAATGATTATGATAAATGACAATGTTCAGTCAGGTCATCTGGACAGTTTTTTTTTTCTGTCTCACAAAAAAAAAAAAATCCAGTTGACCTGACTGAACATAGTTGGATGATCAATATCAGTTTTCACTTTAAAAGGAGAATTAAGATAGGTTCAAATGCAGGTGCTGGTCATAAACTTAAATTATTGTGAAAAAGTTTATTTCAGTAAATTCATTCAAAAAGTGAAACTTGTATATTCATTCATTACACACAGACTGATGTATGAGCATGTACCATACAGCTTGAAATATATCAGTCTGTGTGCAATGAATGAATATAATCTACATGTTTCACTTTTTGAACAGAATTACTGAAATACATCAACTTTTTTCATGATGTTCTAATTTTATGACCAGCACCTGTAGTTTGTGTCTAAAACTTGGCTATGTCCAAGAGGGTGAAATACAGTTCTGAGGCTGATTGCCAGTCTTGTGGTCGCTGCAGTCCATTTTGTTCTACAGCCAGTTGCAGGTACTCCTCAATGAGTGGATCACCACACACATCAGTAGCTTGTGTTGCTTCAGGGAACACATCCAGTTCCGTCTCCGCAACAGCAAATCCACAGTCCCTTGAACCATATCTGCAAAACAATAGAACAATAGAATTGAAGATGCAAATGTGAAGGATTATTTTTACATTTACTACAAATACTTTTACTGGCTTCATCAGTTCGTGATTTACAACTTTCACTGGAGCGGTTTGCAGCTGAGTGTGATACGGCCGGGATGAGGATCAGTTCCTCCAAATCCGAGGCCATGGTCTTGAGCCGGAAAAGGGTAGCATGCCCTCTCCGGGTCGGGGAGGAGGTCCTGCCCCAAGTGGAGGAGTTTAAGTATCTCGGGATCTTGTTCACGAATGAGGGAAAACTGGAGCGTGAGATCGATAGGCGGATAGGTGCAGCGTCCGCAGTGAAGCGGGCGCTGTACCGGTCTGTCGTGGTGAAGAGAGAGCTGAGTCAAAAGGCAAAGCTCTCAATTTACCGATCGATCTACGTTCCCACCCTCATCTATGGTCATGAGCTTTGGGTTATGACCGAAAGAACAAGATCTCGGATACAAGCGGCTGAAATGAGTTTTCTCCGCAGGGTGGCTGGACTCTCCCTTAGAGATAGGGTGAGAAGCTCAGTCATCCGGGAGGGACTCGGAGTAGAGCCGCTGCTTCTCCACATCGAGAGGAGCCAGTTGAGGTGGCTCGGGCATCTGGTTAGGATGCCTCCTGGACGCCTCCCTGGTGAGGTGTTCCGGGCATGTCCCACCGGGAGGAGACCCAGAGGAAGACCCAGGATACGCTGGAGGGACTATGTTTCTCGGCTGGCCTGGGAACGCCTTGGGATTCCCCCGGAGGAGCTGCTCCAAGTGGCTGGGGAGAGGGAAGTCTGGGCCTCCCTACTTAGGCTGCTACCCCCGCGACCCGACCCCGGATAAGCAGAAGAAAATGGATGGATGGATGGATGAAACAGATCAGTAGCAACATGAAACAGATCAGCAGCAACATGAAACAGATCAGCAGCAACATGATGTGATTTTTCATAGTGACCATTCTGGTTAGATATTCATGAGTCTAACAGCCTCAGGGTAGAAGCTGTTCCTCAGTCTAGTGGTTCTACACTTAATGCTCTTCAACATCCTTCCTAAGGGGAGTTGGGCAAAAAGTGTGTGTGCTGGGTGAGTGTGGTCCTTCATGATGCAGGTGGCTCTCTTCCTGCATCTGGAGGTGTAGATGTCTGTGATGGTGGGGAGACTGACTCCAACATCTTCTGTGCAGCCTTCACCACTCTCTAAAAAGCTTTTCTTTCTGCATCTGTGCAGCCTCCATGCCACACGTTGATGCTGGAGCACAGGATGCTCTCCACTGCACACCTGTAGAAGGAGGTGAGGACTGAGCTGCTCAGACCAGCTCGTCTCAGACGTCTGAGGAAGTAGAGTCTCTGATGACCTTTCTTGATCAGGCTGTTGTTGTTGCTCCAGCTGAGGTTATCATTCATGTGTACATCCAAGTACTTGTAGCTGGAGACCACTTCCACTGCAGATCCTCTTATGTTCAGTGGGGTGGTTCAGACCCGGCTGCAGAAACAATTCAAAGGGGGGGCATTCTATTTTTTCAAGGGGGCATATTTTTTTCAACAAACATTTTATTTGCTTCAAGTTGAACAGCGGCTCTGTGACCACTCCTAATACAGTGCTGTGAAGAAACTTCTTCTTCTTTCGGCTTTTCCCTTTTCCCTTTTCAGGGGTCGCCACAGCGAGTCTGTCCTCACTCCAACTACCTTCATGTCCTCTCTAACTGCATCCATTTATCTCCTCTGGCCTCCCTCTGTGTCTTTTTCCTGGCAGCTGCATTTCTAACATCCTTCTACCAATATACCCACTGTCCCTCCTCTGGACATGTCCAAACCATCTCAGTGTGTCCTCCCTAACTTTATCTCCCAGTTGTTCAACATGTGCTGTACCTCTGATGATCTTATTCTTGATCTTATCCATCCTTGTCACTCCTAAAGAGAACCTCAGCATCTTCATTTCTGCTACTTTCAGTTCTTTCTCCTGTCTTTTTGTCAATGACACTGACTCCAGACCATACAACATCTCAATAAAATCACAAAATCTAAACAAAAACAAAAACAAAAAAAGAACAAGACAACCCAACCTGTAGTGCTGTGTTCACTCAATTAAAAGTCAAACATAAACATACAGTGATAAATATAAGCACTAGTGTCAGGCTGAACACTGTGACTGAAGTGAACATTCATGCTAGCTGAGCTGACGATATAACAATTCCATCACATAACACAGCTGAGTGTAGGTTGCATTAGAACAGTCATCAAGTGATCTGGGCAACTTCACACTCTGCAACAACCTGCTGCAGCACTAACTCTCAGCATCACACCACAGTTATGCAAGATTAATGATATGTAGACAGTATATCAAATAAACAAAATACTGTACCGGATCTTTTGCTCAGAAAGAACACACGTTTATGTCAGAATTAAACATCTTTATTTATACAGACTTCTAAATGCGGGAACAAGATGAAAATTGTAATAAATATGTATATTTTGCACGACATTGAGGGACCCTCTGTACAACGCTGTCAAGTTTCTTCCAACATTTATAGACAGATTTCTCTACACAGTGACATTTCCTGTTTTCAATTTGTGTCCAACTCTCTTAATTCTCTGTCCCATCTATCAGACACACATTAGCTGTCATCTCTTTCCACTAAGTATGTAACTCATAATCAGCACCATGATTACATAATGTTACAAAGACTGTGAGATTCTGATTATCCCCTCGGCAACCTGTGTATTTTTTATTGATTCTAATTTTCTGCTATTCCAATATTTGATAGTGTTTCAAACTGCTGCACAGTTTATATATAAAGTTAGAAACACAGTATTACCAGGAAATATACAAAAATTATATACTGATAGAGTCGGGAGATACTCACTACCTGGTGGTGGTTGGGTTAAATGCAGAGACCAATTTCGTCTGTCAAGTATGGGAAACATACACAGATGACAAAAATGTGATATTTATTTATTTATTATAGAGACAAGCTGAATTTCAGAACTTTGAATGTGAGAAGCCAAGTGGGACTTCAATGATTTGACTGAGGTGTGAAGAGAAACTAAATTCTTAAAATTCCTCAGACACAGAAGCCGTGTTTCCATCAAGGTTTCTAGCTGCGCATTTTGAAATCTCGCAGCAGAAAAGCTTAATGGAAACGGCAAAATGCGAGGTTACTTCCTGAAATACGCTAAAAAGTTTATACGCTCGCTTGAGGTGGTTTTTGGGATTTGAGATGCGCTAAACGACAGATGGAAACACATTTTCCGACTCATTTCTGACGTAGCGAACATTCACGTCACGTGACGTTCAGCTGTTTCCGCTCCGGACAACATGTAACATCGCTAAAACTAGTTGGCATGACAGAATAAATACAACTCGCCCGATAGCAACACGTACCTGAAATATTCTCTCGATTTTGACGAGATGTGTGGCCGGGTTCTGTTTTCAACCGCTACTTCCTGTTTACTGTAGACATGCGCAGTGCTGACGTCTGACGTAATGACGCTGACGTCTGACGTAATGACGCTGTACGCGGCTTGGAAGAAGCGCTTCAAGCCAGTAGATGGAAACACTTCTGATCTGCATTAATTTGTATTTACATATTTGCGAGGTAGCTCAAAATACGAAATGAAAATGGATGGAAACACAGCTAGAGAGAGCCAATATTAATTACAAATAATTCATGGATGGATGGATGGATGTTACACACAGACTATAAATGTATTTATTGCAGCAAGATTAAAATAAGGTCAGTTGTTGATGGTCCCTAAGCGAAACCATCCATCATCAGAGGGACAGACTGAGAGCAGGCTGTTTGTGTCGGCTCGAACGAGGAAGCTACAGCTGAAGCCACAGCGCAAGAACGTGAAATATACAAAGTAAAATTAATTTTACTACTGCAACACACACTTGATATCTTTATCCACAGTATTCCTACGTCCCATGATGCTTTGCGCGAAATGTGCACACGACTTCCGGTTGACCGGAAACACCGTTTGTTTACATGCGAGTAATACAGTTGAAGACAGTCCAAACTTTGTTGTTTTCGTTCATTAAAAATGTGGGAACACCACTCGTTTTGTTAAAAGAGGAGGGACAAATAAAAAGAAATTACAGATGTTACCTGATCGCGCAGACATAATTTAAAACGACATAAATAGCGAACGCGTTAGCTCCGGCCTCTCGGCTAAGGTTTGTTAGCAGCTATCCCGGCTAAAAATACCGGGAGCATCTGAGATCTATCGTTTTAAGACAGTAAATCTTCCAAAACGCTCATTAATATCCCTCCCCGAATAAAAAGAAATTACAGATGTGACCTGATCGCGCTGACATAATTTAAAAATACATACATAGCGAACGCGTTAGCTCCGGCCTCTCGGCTAAGGTTTGTTAGCAGCTATCCCGGCTAAAAATACCGGGAGCATCTGAGATCTATCGTTTTAAGACAGTAAATCTTCCAAAACGCTCATTAATATCCCTCCCCGAATAAAAAGAAATTACAGATGTGACCTGATCGCGCTGACATAATTTAAAAATACATACATAGCGAACGCGTTTGCTCCGGCCTCTCGGCTAAGGTTTGTTAGTAGCTATCCCGGCTAAAAGTACCGGTCGCGCCTGACATATATCATTTTAAGACAGTAAATCATCCAAAACTCTCATTAATAAACCCTCCCTGAATAAAAAGAAATAACAGATGTTACCTGATCGCACAGACACAGCCATAGAGAAGGATGCAGGAACACTCTTTCTTTGTTTTGGGTCCGTGTTGAAAACACTGTTGTTTTAGCCAAAGATTTAGCTTGGTCCGGTTGTTGGTGCAGCCGCGAACAGCACAGCAGGTACCTGAACCCCGGTAGGACATTTCAGTAAACGTTCCGTTTAAACAAAAGCTATGTTTGCTCCGATAAAATGAATGAAAATAACTTTCAAAAACACCCGCGATCCATACTCCGCCTATGGAATAAGGCACTTCCGGTGTCGGACAGGAAGTTCAATGCACATTCGCAAATACAGTGACACCCTCAGGAATACTGTGGATAGAGCTTAGGAACAGACGTCACGATGCAATGCATACTGGGTAACAGCCGCCATGTTTTAGGACAGCCTTTACCAAAACAAAAATGGCGTAAAACACCACACAAGAAAAACAAACATGGACCGCGAGAAACTGAAGATCAAGATTCGTTACCGCGACAAACAGTACCTCACCAGGGAGGCGTCCAGGAGGCATCCTAACCCGATGCCCGAGCCACCTCAACTGGCTCCTCTCGATGTGGAGAAGCAGCGGCTCTACTCTGAGTCCCTAATAGTGCAATTAAATTGCCAAACCGCACCACCCCTATATTTGACCTAAAATGTGGCATTCAACAAGGATGTCACATTTCTCCATATTTATTCTTTCTTTGCTCTCAAATCCTTTCAACTCATGTCTCCAATAGTTCTGTACATGGAATCAGCATAGCTAATAAAGAGATCATAACCAGCCAGCTGGCTGATGACACCACAATATTTTTAAGGAATGCAAACCACATCCCTCTTGCCTTATAGGTGATTAATAACTTTTTCATGGCCTCCGGTTTATTTTCAAATTTAAAAAAATGTGAATTGCTAGCAATTAAGGATTCCTGCTAATGTTGTTTACAACATCCCTGTTAAACATGAAGTTACTTATTTGTGAATTTAAACGCTAAAGACCAAAACTTAAGATGTTCCTCTAATTGTACACCAGTTATACAGAAAACCAAAAATAAACTAAACCAGTGGCTTCACTTCTTTCTAAAAGGAAGAGTGTTGATTACCAAAGCTGAAGGATTATCTAGATTGATATATGCTGCTCTCCCCGACAACAAATTTTGTAAAGATATTGATCGTATGATTCTTAACGTGAAAAATCGTACACAATATAAAACAAACAGTTAGCATGAATAATTAAGAATCAGGTGGACTGAAGTTTCTGGATTTCACTACCTTTAATAACACATTCAAAAGTAAATGTGCTTAACACTTCGTTAAGAATCCAACCTCTATCTGGAACCTTATACTGTACTGTACCAGGTAAAACTCTCATATTTCCATAAGCAGGTGCTCTTGGCGTGGACGCTCATATATAAACACAACTTCTCACCTCACAAATACCTCATCTGGAACAACAGAGATATTTTATTTAAAAATAAATCACTATATCTTGAAACTTGGGTTGAAAATGGGATCCTTCTGGTGGCTAAGCTGGTTAATAAGGAAGGACAGTTAATCAAGTATTCTGCTCAATACTGTATATAATTTTCCAGTTAGTCTCCAGGAATTCTCCATCGTGGTTTATGCTATATTTTGGGCATCTTAATGTTGTTTAAAAACACAAATGATACTCTGTCTGTTCCACTCACTGTCCCTGATCCAGCCGAGTCATCTGTGGGGAAAATCTGTTTTTCACTGGAGACTGGGAAGAGCAATAAGAGAATATGCAGGTTGTTCCAAGAAATTACTGTTTCTCGTCCATTTATAAAATTTTACTGGAGCCGTTATATACCAGATATTCACTGGGAAACAGTTTGGATGATCCCCCATAAATATTTAATTGTAAACAAGGTGAAGGAAGTGTCATTCAAAATTCTACATAAAATTTAGCCTGCTAAGCAGTCATATGGTCAAATTTAAAAGAGACATAAACACTAGTTGCAGCTTCTGTGAGGGCCATCCAGAAACAGTGACACATCTATTTTGGCTCTGTCCCTTTGCACATAGGTTCTGGTCAAATTTTAGCAGGTTTATTAATGACCATATTTTAAAGAAAATGTCCTAATGCTGGGGAAATATTTTATTTTGTTTCTTTAAATTCCATAGAAAGGATGCTAAACGTTTATTTTAAATAAGCCTGTTAATCCTCTTTGCTAAATTTTATATTCACAAATGTAAATTTGCTAATAAAACACTGTATTTCTCTCTTTTCATTAAATATATGGAACTGTATATCAAATCAATAACAGACTATAAATGAAAAGGCTCTAAGGACAGTTTCAAAATGTACATCTTTGCATGTTGTTATCTATTTATCACCCCTGGTTGTTTGTTCATTCTGTAGTTGGGATGTATACTAATTTTGTTTAAATAAAGTTCTTAAAAAAAACACACCTCCGGAAGTGGTGGGGTGGGACAACTGGGGAACATGAGACATTTGATTGGACGAGGGGGCATTTGCCTTTTGAACCGGAAGTTATACTGCCCGTTGCAAGATTTAGTAAACATGAAAGGTACTGCAGATCTCAGTTTTACAGTTCGGGCAAGAGAAGAAGACAAGAGATTCACACCACTATGGATCACAAGAACTGTTGCTGCAACTGTGGCAAGAAGCAGAAACTTGAAAAGGAGGAGACTCCACAGACTTCGAGTAAGTGAAAAAACGCAGACATGTTCCTGTTTTTATTATTTTGCAGTCTCTATAATGTAACTGTTTTTGTTTCGCTTTTTAAATAACATTTTCTTCCAATTATTTTATTGAATTTATCTGCTTTCTTTTCTGATTGTCCACTGTTGTCTTTGTTAAAAACATGTCGCTCCTGTAAATAATATATAATAATCATTTTATTTAAAAGTGCCTTTCAGGACACCCAAGGACACTTAAATGAGTCCTTGAGGCTCAGTGAGACTAACCTGTTGACTGAATGAAAATAGTTAATGTGCATCAGGATTTATGTCGCTTTGTAGAGCGCTATTTTCTAGGCAAGTAAATCACTGCGGTAAAGTGATCCTCCACTCGGCTCCAATCTGTATTGTTCTAGTTGTATGAAGTATGTC
>JBBPBX010014603.1:10760-40557 GCA_038048925.1 Garcialebias charrua
AAAGTTGACGAGGAGCGGGGCTTCACCCACTGCGCAAGCGTCAACACTTACAGCGTAATCGACCAATCACAGCGAAGACAGAACTGTAGTTCTAAAACCCAAGTGTTCATGGGAAACTGTGTCTTCCAAACCTAACGCCGCCCACGTGCGACGCGCCGTTCGAGCGGTGCGGTGTGTTCACGGACCTATGGTCGGTCGAACAAAAGCGTGGAACGGACTTTTCAACGTTCTAAAACAGTCATAAACATCGCAAAACACCGCGGTTAAGCCAGTCTTCGACGATATCACGCGTATAGAACTGAAACAACACAAATAAAACTTTCAGAAATGTGTGCATAAATGAATCTGACAACCAGAGTCTACAGAAACCAACGTTCTCGAACACAACACACAATGGACCAATCACAGCGTTTTAAGCAGCCATCTTGTCTCTGTAATGCTAACGTTAGCTCGACCCAAAGAGGACACACTTTCACAAAATAAACGTATTTTTACACCGCAGAAAACTCTGTAAATGAGCTCAACACATCCAGGCTAACCCCCACGCCCCCAAAGAAGGCAGCACGCTAACTGTTTACAACAACGGACTTTACGTCACTCGGAACCGGAGTGTCCGGTCCATAAGCAGAGTGGGCTTTACCCGAACCTCGGCAAACAACACGTTGTAACAGATTAGGTAAAAATGGAGCAGCAAAGAGAACAGAAAATCGCAGATGTAATAAAATGAAGCAGAGCCGTGACACGGCGGTCACAACGAAGACAAATGCATGCAGCCTCGCGACACGTAATGAAACGTCTCACAAAAACAAACATTCATTCATCCGTAGCTCCAAAACACACGTTCAAAAGTGAAAGAAAAGAATAATTCTAACGAGAAAACGCACCAGACAATGCCACTATTAGCAATCTCCGAGACACTCACCAGCCAAAACTATCCCATAAGTCCACAACAGGATGCAAACTATGCCAACAACACCGTAACAAAAATAAGCTACAAAAACAATTTATCAATTTAATCTTTCAGCAGAGCGTACGCGGCCACCAATATGTAGAGGAAATCTATAGGCCGTTTGTGTAATTAAACACAAACGAGGTCAGTTTACTGACTTACCTATAGTTTTAGGTGCGCATCGCTGAGCAGACTTTTATCTGCACAAACATGCCACCAATTCACGGGGTCTCAACTTTTTCAGAATAAATCAATAAATCTGCGATGTGATTAGCCAGAAATGTAACTTCACAAGAGACTTCAATTTATATTGGTCTACCAGAAAATAGACCTTTTATTGAAACTATCACAAGAATTACATTAAACATTTGTATCGATATTAGCTCTGATTTAATAACTACGTTGACAAGAATTCAAATTAAAACAAACAGACAATTTAAACTTAACTGTTGGCACATTACTTGACAGATTAAAGCTTATGAAAAATAAGAAATAGGAGGAAGGAGTACTGGAAGCTAAGTTAAGCTAAAGTTGGTTACTTTGAACCAGACTGGGTGACACCTTTTTCCCACGCGAGCAGCTGCTGGGCTTCCGCACGTTCAAACACACCACGGCTCGTTACCTGTTGAAGGTTCGTCTCTTGGAGACACGAGTGGAGAAGTTTGTGGACACACACGTGGATGGGTTTGTCCAGTGGCCGTCCAGTTGGAACTTCAGCGTGAGTGTGCTGATTCACGATACGAGGAACTCGCCTCCCTCGGCAGGAAACAACGGTCAAGCGCACAGACTGATTTTCAAAATAAAACTTTAGAAAACAAATTCTTCCAGAAATGAGTGAAAGGATCACAGTAAGGCTTTACTATGATTCCAGCTGAGACGTGGGTCGTTGACACATGACCGGGCCGTCTCCAGCTTTCCCCGAGGAGAGAAGCAAGTTGTCAGTTCGTTCTCCTCCAAACACTAACGAAAATGCAGGAAGTGCCCATTTATAGGGGAGGTGAGGACTGACCCACCTCCTTAACGGCTACAGGCTGGTTAACAAAATAAAAGATGGAAGTATGATCCCATAGGCAGAAAGTCTCTTGACGGACAACAGGAAAACTGTTTACATAAACAGCCAGGTGGCCTGCTTGTGGGCACAGAGAATATTATGGCTAACTTCATAGACAACACAAAAGAAGCTGCAAGTTAAACGTTTACTCTGACCTTGTGCTTTAGATTCAAAGACTGCTTGTTCTGCAGAAATAAACCAGCCGAAGGGTCAAAGTCATGCAAGTAACAGATCATCATTGAAATGACAAAAATACTGTTTGATCAATTCTGAATTAACACACATTAAAGAGAAAGTTCAATCTGATTAATTAGTGTCCATTAATTCCAAATAATTGTAACAAAATATAGTGTCACTTGTCTCCTTGAGCTCCAAGCAAGTGTAACACTGAGAGTTTCAGAGAGGTGTGAACCCTAAAATATCAAAGACGAGGTGTATCACTACAATTATCACGTTTTTACTACATAGTATCACGTTTTTACTACATAGTATCACGTTTTTACTACTTAGTATCACGTTTTTACTACATAATTATCACGTTTTTACTACATAGTATCACGTTTTTACTACATAGTATCACGTTATTACTACTTAGTATCACGTTTTTACTACATAATTATCACGTTTTTACTACATAATTATCACGTTTTTACTACATAGTATCACGTTTTTACTACATAGTATCACGTTATTACTACTTAGTATCACGTTTTTACTACATAATTATCACGTTTTTACTACATAATTATCACGTTTTTACTACATAAGCTCCAAAAAAATATTTTCATGGTTGAATGCAATGCGCTTCCGTAGACACCTCTCAGTATGGTTCTAAATATAATCAAGTTTATCTCATCCAAACAGACAAAGCACCATGTTATTGTTAAAACATTGTGTAGAATTGCGTTTTGCAGACATTTATGATAAAACACAAACACCTGAAACTGACTCTCTCATAGTGAGAACTTTGTGAGTTTAAGGTAAAATTTCAAAGTTAAATACATCTTATATGATCTGGGGCTTGTAAATATTTGTCTTTTAGAATGAATACTGTTTAACTATAAGAACTAAAGTAGCAGTCTCTTTCCTCACTGTGAATGCATTCCCGTGACGACGCTCCCTCTCCCGGACCTGGAGTTCAGTCACGCACACACGTTGGATATGTTTGTACAATGAGGACGATACTCAGACAAACACTACTTTTCACACCCTTCCATTTTTAAACACGATGGCAATCCATCATGGTGAGAGAGAACTTTAATCCATGATAATTTCACTTGGTTGTCCACTGGACAATCTTGAGGTGAGATCTGGCTGTCTGAGATGAAAACAGGTTGCCTCGGACAAACCACTTATTTTGACGCCTGTGATGCACAAGTGTAAAATGTTTCTACTATACTGAGGAGGTTCAAAGTTATGGGCAGGATAAGATAAAGTTTACAGACGTACAGCTGTGTGGACATATGGACAGACATACCGTATTTTTCGGTGTATAGGTCGCACCTTTTTATGGTTTTTTCAAGGCCTGCGACCTATACACTGGTGCGACCTATTTATGGATTTTTTCAGTTTATTGGTAAATATTAGACACTGCGACCTATACAACTGTGCGACCTATACAACGGAAAATACGGTATATACAATAATATGTCCACCTTTAGCCTGGTTAAAACCAGACCCTTGTCCTTCAATTCGCTTCAGACAAGGGTCTGGACTTTTTCCATTGACAACCAATTCTTGCTGGAGGCGTGGCCTCTGCTGATGGCTGCTCCCCCGTGGTCTGCTGAACTTGACTTCAGCTCCGCCTCCTGCTGAATTTTCTCTCGCTCCGTTGCATATTGTGTTTATATGTTAATAAAACGTCCTAATAAAATAAAACCATGGATCGCTGGTCCAACACACCAGAAGACCAGGAAATCTGATGGGACTCGGGCAGCAACTTAAAACCCGAGTTTAAATCTCTCGTGACAACCTGAGGCATTTCCTTGTTCATTTCACTCAGCGGAGGGAGAGGAGGATGAGGAGGAGGAGGAGGGAGCGAGCGATAACTTGACTTTTGGCAAAAAAACAAAAGAGAACTCCAGATAAGGGATTAAGAAGGGGAAATTAATACATTTGTGTCACATATAAAACAGTCGCTTTGCATCGCTTTGAATGAGAACATGCGGCTGCTGGCTGCGCGCTCCCCCGTGGTCTTCTGAACTTGACTTCAGCTCCGCCTCCTGCTGAATTTTCTCTCGCTCCGTTGCATATTGTGTTTATATGTTAATAAAACGTCCTAATAAAATAAAATAAAACCATGGATCGCTGGTCCAACACACCAGAAGACCAGGAAATCTGATGGGACTCGGGCAGCAACGTAAAACCTGACTTTAATTCTCTCGTGACAACCTGAGGCATTTCCTTGTTCATTTCACTCAGCGGAGGGTGAGGAGGAGAAGGAGGAGGGAGCGATTACTTGACTTTTGGGAAAAAAAACAAAAGAAAACTCCAGATAAGGGATTAAGAAGGGGAAATTAATAAATTTGTGTCACATATAAAACAGTCCTGCATCGCTTTGCATCGCTTTGAATGAGAACATGCGGCTGCTCGCTGGCTGCGCTGGGACAGGTGGGGGCGTGGGTTAGGGGCCAAAAACTCCGCCCCTTCTGTTCTCTGATTGGTCCGGTCAAAAATCTACCGGAGAAATCGTTGTCTATGAGAGAAGTCCCAGACTGTGCAGTGAAGGGAAATGAGAATTGAGCGGAGCTGTGCAGGAAGGCGAGGGCCAGGCTAGTCCACCTTCGAAGGAAGTATAAAAAGACTACATTTGATTGAACCACAATATCAAGGTCAAGGTTTCTTTATTGTCATTCACACCATATGTAGTACACGTGGTGGAACTAAATTGTGTACACAGGGTCCCAGTTACATCCAACAAAAGTATAAATTGTAAAGAAAAACAGTACCGTATTTTCCGGTGTATAGGTCGCAACTTTTATGGTTTTTTCAAGGCCTGCGACCTATAGGTGCGACCTATATATGGCTTGTTATCACTTTCGGTGAAACAAATTTTTAAATCCAGCTCATTTCACAATTACGTTCATTTATTAAGGAAAAGTTCAGCTCAGACACATATTTGCTATAATTTTTATCAAACAAATAATTGTTTTTAAGTGTTAATCTTCTTAAAAGCCTTGCTGTGCGCTCCTGTGGCAGACATTTGCAGCAGAGCTAAACGTAGGTGCGACCTATACACCAGTGCGACCTATCTAGGGATTTTTCCAATCTATTGGTGATAATTGGACAATGCGACCTATACACAGGTGCGACCTATACACCAGAAAATACTGTACATGCAATTAGATCTAAGACATGAACTAAGAAATAAACTAAACTAATACACTAGTACAAAAATAATACGCCGAACAACAGCAGCACGAACATGAGTCTGTGTGAGTAGATGAGTACGAATGAACACAGCAGCATTAAATAAGCTGAGATCAGCAGCACATATCAACAATCAAGTGGCATTACAGTGATTTTTTTTCTCTCACAGTGATTATTCTGGTTAGAGATTCATGAGTCTAACAGCCTCAGGGTAGAAGCTGTTCCTCAGTCTAGTGATTCTACACTTAATGCTCCTCAACCTCCTTCCAGAGGAGTGGGGCAAAAAGTGTGTGTGCTGGATGTGTGGGGTCCTTCATGATGGAGGTGGCTCTCTTCCTGCATCTGGAGATGCAGATGACTGTGTTGACGGGGCGGCTGACTCCAACTTATGCATACAGAAAAATTACAAGTTTCACTGTAAATTAAAATAAAATAAAACAATAAG
Source organism: Garcialebias charrua (assembly GCA_038048925.1). Lineage (NCBI taxonomy): Eukaryota > Metazoa > Chordata > Actinopteri > Cyprinodontiformes > Rivulidae > Garcialebias > Garcialebias charrua. The sequence goes on from JBBPBX010014603.1 coordinate 16,575, forward strand.
AAAAGATCCAAATAAGGCATACAAAAAAATGTTGATGGTTGGACAAATGTCTTTAGGTTCAAAAGATCAACTATTTTTCCTGTTCTGCAAACAGCACTGCAACAAATTTGTGTCTTGCTGGACTTGTTGGTTTATCCTCCTCCTTACAGGCACCAGAGTGAAGACATTGATGTATTAGGACAATTGGTATTTAGTTGATCACTTCTGAACTAATGACAACACATGTAAATGTACTGCATGTTACATTACAAACCTTTAATAATGCAGACACGTTTACACCACTAACACATCGTTTCTAAACAAAGTTAAAAGCAACTTCTATACAGTAACTGCACTTCATAATGCAAGTCACTGCATGAAAATGTTTTTCTCTGTGAAATAATGAGATTTTGTTTTGACAAACAACTTGTAGCTGTAGGAAAAACTTAGATAGGGGGCTGCTCTGATCAAAAACACAGTGACTGCACAAACTGGGTATGTGCCAAATCAATTATTCAGTATCCAAATAAAAACCTTGGAAGAATGATTGCTTTCAGTGGGGGAAAGACAAACTAGAGCAGCCGATTGTGAATGACTAGATTTGTGTTGCTATTTAAAGATGATGTGTCATAACTACAAATTCATGCTTTGTTGTGAAATATAATCCAGTTAGTCTCTGGTTTACTTTCAGGTCATGCCCATGCAGCCGACTGCAACCTGGAACCCAACACAGCTCACATGAAATGTGTTGATCTGCTCCTTAGGTGCCAAATTGCAAACACAACCCCCACAAATCCCCCCCAAACACACATTGATTCTGTTGATTGGTATGTGCGCACACAGCTCTAAACGTAAAACTGGTGCAAGTGGAGTGAATAAACATGTAAATCACTTGCAAATGTCTTGATAGGAAAGGATTGGAGCGGGCAAAGTTGAGCTAGAAAGAGCAGCACAGACAGGCAGTGGAAGAGAAAAGCAGAGATGCATTAGCAGCAGGGGTGATGGCACATGGAGAGTTGGTGATTGGTCTGAAATTAAACCTGACCCTGGATGGTCGCAGAGGAAAATGTGTATTTTATTCACAGTTCAGCCACACTGGAGTACACCATCATGGCCTCTTCAGCAACAAAAGTGATGTCAGTGTAGATGATTTAGAGAGCACAGGTAAATTAATGACTGCTGCATTCCACTTGGATGAAGAAAAAAAGGCTGAACCATCTCAAATGTAGAATGCAACCCTCACGAAAACCAGTTTTGTCATCAAAATGTTTCCTGTGATTTAGGTCCATCTACTGAAGTACAACAAAAGCAGACCTACTAAACTTGATCAAACCTCTATAGAACAGCTTCATGTTCATTTCTGTCCTGTAGATTTTAATTTTACTTATTCAAAATTTGTAGGGTTTTGACTCCCAAAATAACAATGAGAAAGACTTGCAGCTCCAAATGTCCTTGGTTGAACGAGACAAATGTTAAAAAGGGTCAAAAGTAGTAAAAATAGTTTTAACTCCTATTATACTACTTGTATTGTCTTATTTTCATTCACAAGTGTAGTTCTTGTGAAACAATGGTAGTAAAGTTTTTGATGATTTCTGGAGATCATTGTTAGGACTCCCATTTTGGCCTTTTTTGAGTCCAAAAAGTTGGGTTCTAAACCCAACTTTATGAGCCACAGCTTTAGATAATCAGAACTGTTATTATATGTTAAAACAACAACAATTGCAACAAAAACAGCATGAAAACGACTGGTTATCAACACATTGCTTCCCAGCAGCTACTCACGTTGTGAAACTGCAGATTGGATGAGCACTTCAGTGCTCTAAATAGTAACTAACACTTTTAAGTGTTGAGTTTGTTGACCACTTGTGGTCCATTCAAAACATTAAATAACTTGTCAGAGGGGTATTTCCCCAGAAAGACGACTTATCCAACTTAACCAGAGAGGGGCGACTCTGGGTTTTGATTCCAGAAAGTCTGATTAAATTAAGATTAAATACTCTGAGTTATTTCACCTAAGAGTGTGCATGTGTTCAATACAGGACCATTATCAATGGAGCTCTGATACCTTGAATCACCATGGCAACCACAGGGGAAAAAAACAGAGCAGTGTTGGTTCTGAATGTCAAGGATGCAGAGCAATACTTAAAGCCCAGTTACAGTGGGGGAAAAAAAGCATTTAGTCAGTCTCCAATTGTGCAAGTTCTCCCACTTAAAAAGATGAGAGAGGCCTGTAATTGACATCATAGGTAGACCTCAACTATGAGAGACAAAATGAGAAAAACAATTCTGAAAATCACATTGTCTGATTTCTAAAGAATTTATTTGCAAATAAGGGTGGAAAATAAGTATTTGGTCACCTACAAACAAGCAAGATTTCTGGCTGTCACAGACCTTACACAGAACTTCTCTGTCCTCCACTCATTACCTGTATCAATGGCACCTGTTTGAACACGTTAACAGTATAAAAGACAGCTGCCCACAACCTCAAACAGTCACACTCCAAGTTCCACTATGGTGAAGACCAAAGAGCTGTCGAAGGACACCAGAAACAGAATTGTAGACCTGCACCAGGCTGGGAAGACTGAATCTGCAATAGGCAAGCAGCTTGGTGTGAAGAAATCTACTGTGGGAGCGATAATCAGAAACGGAAGACCTACAAGACCACTGCTAATCTCCCTCGATCAGGGGCTCCACGCAAGATCTCAGCCCGTGGGGTCAGAATGATCACAAGAATGGTGAGCAAAAATCCCAGAACCACACGGGGGGACCTAGTGGATGACCTGCAGAAAGCTGTGATCAAAGTTACAAAGGCTACCGTCAGTAAGACACTACGCTTTGGGGCTGTTTCTCTGCAAAGGGACCTGGATGACTGGTCCATGTACATGAAATAATGAATGGGGCCATGCATTGTGAGATTTTGAGTGCAAACTTCCTTCCATCAGCAAGGGCATTGAAGATGAAATGTGGCTGGGTCTTTCAGCATGACAATGATCCCAAGCACACTGCCAGGGCAACAAAGGTGTGGCTTCGTAAGAAGCATTTCAAGGTCCTGGAGTGGCCTAGCCAGTCTCTAGATCTTAACCCCATCGAAAACCTTTGGAGGGAGTTGAAAGTCCGTGTTGCCCACCGCCAGCCCCAGAACATCACTGCTTTAGAGGAGATCTGCTTGGAAGAATGGGCCAACATTCTAGCAATGGTGTGTGCCAACCTTGTGAAGACTTACAGAAACCGTTTGACCTCTGTCATTGCCAACAAAGGATATAGTACAAAGTATTTAGATGAACTTTTGTAGGTGACCAAATACTTATTTTCCTATTTTTTTCTCATTTTGTCTCTCATAGTTGAGGTCTACCTATAATGTCAATTACAGGCCTCTTTAATCTTTTTAAGTGGGAGAACTTGCACAATTAGTGACTGACTAAATACTTTTTTTCCCCACAAAAGAGGGAGGAAGGAAGGAAGGACAGAAGGAAGGATGGATGGAAGGAAGGATGGAAGGAAGGAAAGAAGAAAGGAAGAATGTATGGCTATTTTTAATCCAATATTTACATTTGTTTGCATTTAAATGAAGTAAAATAAACAAGTTAAATAATTTGCATGCCATGCACTGAGACAACAACTGGATCCAGACAGCAACATCTGAACCTCAGTAAAATGCAGAGACCGCAAAGAAAAGGCGTGAAAGTGTTGATGAGAGAGCAAATGTAGTAATCTTTGCTGAACTGAGCAGTGGAAAAAAATCTTAAGCGAGGTGAACGGAGATCAGCATTTATCTAATTTGTTGCTCAGTCAAGTAAAACAACAGTTCCAACAGGAGCGTGAACAGTTTTACTGTTGCTGTTTCCAATAGAACTGTTCTAAGTGGCTCATTAATGGGTTGAATTATAAGAACACCAGGCCAGTGTGAGAGAGGCTTGAGACTGGCACAAACACTGAAAGAGGCTGTTGTGAATCAGGAACAAACAACAACAACAACAAAGAGTGCCTTTTATGAAGGCAGGAGGGGGCAACGTTGTCCTCATTACAATTGAAAAGTAGACTTTTTAAGTTCAATGTGCTCAAATCAATCAACCCTATCAGCCCAGTGGTGTAAAGTGTACGTGTGGGTCTGTGACAAGAAAACTGATGAAAACCCTCTTTTGAAGGATTTCTTGCATAAATGAACGTACTTACAGAAATTACTTTTTTCTTTTTGTAGAGACGATTTTAATCTAAAAAGTCACAAAAGCATTAAGAGATATACACGCTCAATTCATTGTTGAAAAAATACACCAAGAAATCAGTCTGTGGCTAAAAATGAGGGGTTTAGCTTGACCATTCTCAACAGTTAACCAAACACTTAAATAATCTTTTTTTTTCTTTCTAGTCAGTAAATGCACCACAGTTTAACTACTAGTTCTGGTTGGTTTTAATTCACATGCTTATAGTCTGCGGTGTCAGGCTCAGAGACGAATTCAAAACTATGAAAACTGGGTGTTCACCAGGAGCCTGTGAAGCTGTGGCTCTGGCGAGTGCGGCCATCTTGGCATCATTCATTCTTACCCATCTGCTTATCACAGACTCATGTTTGGACTGCTGTTTAATATACCATATTATTTTACATTATTAGTGTTTATTAGAGTATTTCTTAGATCTTTTAACATACCATTTGCCGTTCATTTAGCATATTTCTTAGTTTTTTATTAGATCTAAAAAAAAAAAAATCAATTTTCTGGTCCTCTGGACATTCAAAAAACAAAACAAAAAAGTAAAAAGTTTCATCTTTCGGACGAAAGACGAAACTTTTTACTTTTCTGTTTTGTTTTTTGAATGTCCAGAGGACCAGACTTAGCTTTTTTAGATTTTTCTACCTGGATTATTGAGCATGCATCAGGGTATTTTTCTTAGATCCTTATTTACTGTTTCTTTTTCCACTTTGTATTTTATTATTGTTGGATGTAATTGGGACCCTGTGTACACAATTTCATTCCACCTTTTGTAACACATGTGATGTGAATGACAATAGAATTGACTTGAACTTGAACAAAGAGCTTGATGGAATATAATAATCAATACTTTAATACAAAATAGAATATTTTATAAACAATAATAATAATAATAATAATAATGAATTCAATTTATAACGCGCTTTTCATTAGTGAAAATCTCAAAGCGCTACACACATTGAATGCTACACACATTCATACACCGGTAGCGGCAGACTACCATGCAAGGTGCTTTCCAGTCCTACCGGGAGCAACTCGGGGTTAAGTGTCTTGCTCAAGGACACAACGACACATGGTGTGGGGAACCGGGATTCGAACCGCCAACCTTCCGAAACTATTAACAATTGTTGTTTAAGATCAACCAGAATCTGCCAAAATTGTTATGAGCAGGTCTGAGCTGTACCAAGATACAAATACTGTAGGCATTGGCCCACAAAATCAGAATTGGTGCTTCTGTAATGTTCTTGCTTGTATTCAAGAACAAGTGCTACAGTACCATTGCTGAGGGATTTGAATTGTCAATGTTTGTAGTATTTGAGATGAGTGTTTTTCTGGATTGGAATTGACCAGGGTGTGCAAGTAAACTTTAATGTTTTTGGTACAAGATATTTAAGTGGGTAGGAGTTACATTGTCTATAAGAAGTTTTTTTTTTTTGCTTGCTTGACCGAGGCAGTGCAGAGGGATGGATCTTTCCAAGCGGTAGAAAGCAATTTTATTCACGACCACGTGCAATGGTAAAGCCAGGGATGGACCGGTGGTGGCCTTGGTCACCATAGATTAAGCATCAGCCACCCCAACCATTAGAGGAAACTATACTTTTGGGCCGTGGTCTTGTAATCCGAGGTTGCAGGTTCAAGCCCAGGTTGCATCAGGAAAGGCATCCATCCACCCATCCATCCATTCATCCATGCATTCATTATCTTTACCCGCTTCTTCCTTTTTGGGTCACTGGTACCCATGTCCAGCTACCACAGTATGAAAGACGGGGGACACCCTGGACAGGTCTCCAGTCCATCACGGAAACACATAGAGACACACAAGACAAACGACCATTCACTCTCTCACTCACACCTATGAACAGTTTAGAGAAACCAGCGTAAAACAAATGCTAAACTTTTCATGCAAGCTCACTCGCTGTGGCGACCCCTGAAGAAGGGAGCAGCTGAAAGAAACTTACTATACTTTCAAGCAATATAAAAAAAAACTGGAAAGCATACTTGTCTCTAATAATAAGGGTGGTCACTTTACATATACAGTATTGGTATATATGGTGGTGGCCATCTTGGAGTTTGACTTGGCAAATCCAGTTTTTGATGGTGACCTTTTTTACACCTAGATGTAGCCACACACCAAATGGAAGTCGATAGGGCACTTATTGTTCCAGTTATCATGCTCACAACATGCACAGATGGAAGGACAGATGGAGGGTATTTCTAATTCCCCCTTGTCGCTCTGCGAAGGGAGGGCAAAACCTCAGTGAAAACCAGAGACATGGAGTGTCGTCACCAATAAGTTATCAATTCTTGTAAGGAAATTGGTACAAAAACATCCTATGGGACTCATGAATGTAAAGCTGAAACTCAGACTGAATTAAAATTACAGGAAAAAAAGGAAAAAAAATTTAATAGACTGAAAATTTGAACGACTATAGACAAACGTGAATGATTCTAAAAAACAAAGGTCAAACATGAAAGTTTTAGCCGCTGAAAGAATGCCCTGTTTTGTAGCAATCCAGTCTGCTGAGCATGAATCATGATATCTAAATATATAGATGCAAATCACTTTGTAAACATGCATGAAAAACTGAAGCAGGAACCTCACAGGCAAACATTCCCCCATGGTCTGATAGAATACACAAGCAGCCAATTTTACTGTGCTCCCTTGTTTTCCCTGCCTGCTGGCTATATACAGCCCTCCCCAGATGTTATTTTTAGAAAGCTTCCTTTTTTTTTTTTTTACAGAAGAGCTCTGCAGTCTGCACCACTGCTGCGTTGAACAGGTGCTGCAAAGCCAATAGAAATAAAGACATTCCTAAAAAGTTAGTAAAGGAGGAAGGAGGGAGAGATTAGCCTGATGGTTTTTAGACACAAAACATTGAGACAGTTGACGCACACATCTTGTGAAGTTCAGAGCAGTTACAGCTTCAAATAGCACACAAGAGAAATACTGAATCACAACTATTTTAAAGACTTTAGCACCACGCTCATTTTAGTGCCAGTAATGCTCACACACATGCACCCACTGAGTTAATATGAACATGATAAATCTAAAGCAGTTCCTCTGAAAGAGAGAGGACCCACAGGTGAACATCAGCAGTTAATACTTACTAAGACAGAAACACCTCAGTCACATTTTAAAAACTGTTACCTCGCTTGAAAGTTCAATCAAACATCCAATATGACGAACAGGTTAAGGGATAATACCGGTAGATTGGTTCCATAATCTTAAAGCAATGATATATTACCATTTATTTGTCTGATATTAAATTAAATCCAAATGTTTAGTAATACAAGAGGCTCGTGTTTGGTTCTGTGCTAATTAAAGGAAAATAACTGACAATAAAAACGGAGGATGGGAACGGGAAGGTACTTATTTCCTGTATATCTAACACTTACAGGTACTTTGAGAGTTTCATTAAAATCCATCCAGTGGTTCAGTAGAAAGTGTTGCTAACAGACAGACAATGTTGACTCATATAATACACAAATTTTGAACCAAAGTTGTTGTACAATGTGTAGCACCTGGCAGTATGTGTTGTGAATTAGCCTCAGTTAAACACACACACACATTTGCTCGATATCTAGTGTATAAAATTGACCGTCATGGTCATTATTTGAGATTTATTAAATCAGTTAGCTGTAGTGGCCAACTTGAATTGGTTTGGCTCCAAATGTTAAACAGCTGCAAATGTACATCCAGTGATTTCTTCAGGTCAAATTCGTCCAGTAGTTCATGATGTCTGTTGCTAACCAACAGATTTGACTCAATTACCTAATGGTATCAGTGTTTCCCCAGGACTTGTTTCTGTTGATGTGGCGGGTCACCACACGTGTATATTGGTAGGGGAAACACTGCTATGTTTACCCTGATGCATGCTCATGCTTATATCGGGGATACTAAACAGCCACTGGCCAAAAGGATGGCCCAGCACAGAAGATCAACATCATCAGGTCAGGACTCTGTGGTCTACACTCATCTCCAGGCCAGCGGTCACTCTTTCAGGGATGAAGATGTTCACATCCTTGATAGAGAGGAACGATGGTTTGAGAGAGGAGTAAAGGAGGCCATCTTTGTGAAAAGAAACCGTCCATCATTAAACAGGGGTGGAGGCCTCCGGGTTCAACTGTCCCCCTCTTACAATGCTGTTATTGCTAGTATCACTCAGCCCTCTGTGAATAGCAAACAACCATCAGGGTGCTAACGATCCATCGTTAGGCTGATGGTCCTCCTTGATCATGTGAGCAGCTGGTTTCAGGCTGTCATCAGCCAACTGGTTGATCCACTGTGAGAGGGTGCTATTTATAAGACTGAGCTGAATACAGCATCTCAGACTGAGGAAGTCTTTCGGACGAAAGACGAAACGTTTCTACAATTTTTTTTTGCTTTGTTTTGTTTTGTTTTTTGAATGTCCAGAGGACCAGACTTAGCTTTTTTAGACTGCTATGTTTAATTTCTGAGTTTCATGAAAATCAGTCTTGTACTTCATGACATATTTTGCTAACAACTTACAATCACACAGACATGAAGACAAAAGGAAAAAAAAAATACTGCCTCTGCCCGAGAGCAATAAAAATGTTATTGTGCACCTTATATTTACCAGTACAGTAATCATGTAGGCTGTCATACCCATGAGTTTTTGGTGCTATCAGTTTTTTTGTGACTGTCGTTCAAACATGTAGGATGCTGTACATTCAGAGTGTGTGAAGCCTGAGCAAACAGTTGTCATGCAGTGAAATGTGATATAGTAAAAAAGTGTTGGTGGTTCAGTTATTTCCACAGCATGAAATTTAATACATTTCTTTACAGGAATGGCAGCACACTTCACATATACTGTACATCAAAACATCTGCTATAATGTCTCACAGGCCACAGAACACAATATTTCATCACAGCCTACCAGCTGTTTTCAAAAGTTTTCAGGCACATTGTGCATCATATCTGAATCCCCATCACAGTGCTTAAAAAAGATTTTGCAATAATAATCCAACCATGTTGTTCATGGTAACAAATACATTCCACTCAGAAAAAGGTACGTTTGAACAATAGCAGTCACTTGAACTGACAGATGGGCGAAGCAGCAGTGAGTTAATTTGGTGTCAGATCAGCTGTTCAGACTGTTCTGACAGACTGCATGATTAAACGGATAAATACCAGCACGTTTCAGATTTTTCTCCTTTCATGAGTTCAATACTTCATTTTTCAGTGTCTGATACAAATCAAAACACACAAAAAACTGTGCTGAAGTATTTGAATTTAAAATAGCAACCTTTTCTCTCTCTCTCCAAGATTGCAGCCATCTTTTACCATATCAGTTTTCTCAAAATGTGCAGACACATAGAAAGGAGTACAAATGTTGCATTCGGGTGAAATAAGAGAGTGTTTTTGTTAAGTATACAGTTACATTGAAGAGTAGTGCAACTTAACACGAGTATAAATATCACTGTTCAATAGAGGTCAAACACGAACATGATCGTCACTCTTGAAATCCCAAAGCTCAACCACACTTCCCCTGAAACCAGATGGAAAAATATTCAGTATGGCTGTGATCAGATTGGGAATATAAAATTAGAGCTTGTAAATTAAAGGCTGTTAGTCTCAACTTGCTATTTAATATAATATTTATGAACATTAAAATCAGACCATAAACAATCATGCTTGTTTCTTTGTACAGGTGCTGGTCATAAAATTAGAATATCATGAAAAATTGGATTAATTTCAGTAATTCCATTCAAAAAGTGAAACTTGTATATTACTGTATATTCATTCATCACACACAGACTGATATATTTCAAATGTTTATTTCTTTTAATGTTGATGTTTATAACTGAGAATTAATGAAAACCCCAAATTCAGTATCTCAGAAAATTAAAATATTGTGAAAAGGATCAATATTGAAGACACCTGGTGCCACACTCTAATCAGTTAATTAACTCAAAACACCTGCAAAGGCCTTTAAAATGTCTAAGTCTAGTTCTGTAGGCTACTAGATCATGGGGAAGACTGCTGACTTGACAGTTGTCCAAAAGACTACCATTGACACCTTGCACAAGGAGGGCAAGACACAAAAGGTCATTGCTAAAGAGGCTGGCTGTTCACAGAGCTCTGTGCACCTTTATAGAGAGGCGAAGGGAAGGAAAATATGTGGTAGAAAAAAGTATACAAGCAATAGGGATAACCACACCCTGGAGAAGATTGTAAAACAAAACCCATTCCAAAATGTGGGGGAGATTCACAAAGAATGGACTGCAGCTTGAGTCAGTGCTTCAAGAACCACCATGCACAGACGTATGCAAGACGTGAGTTTCAGCTGTCACAAGTCTTCTATCAAGCCACTCTTGAATAAGAGACAGCATCAGAAGCATCTCACCTGGGCTAAAGACAAGAAGGACTGGACTGCTGCTGAGTGGTCCAAAGTTATGTTCTCTGGGGAAAGTAAATGTTGCATTTCATTTGGAAATCAAGGTCCCAGAGTCTGGAGGAAGAGAGGAGAGGTACAGAATCGACATTGTTCGAGGTCCAGTGTCATGTTTCCACAGTCAGTGATGGTTTAAGTGTCATGCCATCTGTTGGTGTTGGTCCACTGTGTTTTCTGAGGTCCAATGTCAACGCAGCATCTACCAGGAAGTTTTAGAGCACTTCATGCTTCCTGCTGCTGACCAACTTTATGGAGATGCAGATTTAATTTTCTAACAGGACTTGGCACCTGCACACAGTGCCAAAGCTACCAGTACCTGGTGTGAAGACCATAGTATCCCTGTTCTTAATTGGCCAGCAAACTCACCTGACCTTAACCTTGTGAAGAAGAAGATGCGATACACCAGACCCAACAATTCAGAAGAGCTGAAGGCCACTATCAAAGCAACCTGCTCATGACACCGGAGCAGTGCCACAGACTGATCCACTCCATGCCACACAACATTAATGCAATAAAAGTCAAGTCAACTTTATTTATATAGCACATTTAAAACATAAACTGTTATCAAAGTGCTTAACAACAACATCAATGGGAGTAAAATTCATAAAAAATATACCAAACACTAACGAGGAGCCCCAACTAAGTGCTGAGTGCTGTACATGCTCATACTTTTTATGTTCATACTTTTCAGTGGGCCAATATTTAAAAAAAAAAATTTAATTGGTCTTAAGTACCGGTAATATTCTAATTTTCTGAGATACTGAATTTGGGGTTTCCATTAGTTGTCAGTTATAATCATCAACATTAAAAGAAATAAACATTTGAAATATATCAGTCTGTGTGTAATGAATGAATATAATATACACATTTCACTTTTTGAATGGAATTACTGAAATAAATCAACTTGTTCATGGTATTCTATATTTCTGACCAGCACCTGTATATAAACCTTGTATAAACCAATTTCTAAGCTGGGAAACTTCACAAAATAAAGCTTTAAAGGCATTTAAAAGCCTGAAATCCCATTTGTCAAAGGATTGAACACATTCAACACTTGTTCTTCTCAAGGGCGGACGTCTCCTCTCGGTCTCCGCTTTGCTTTTGCTTTGTCTTGTCTGTGAAAGTGTCTGAGAGCCTCTCTTCTACAAAATCTTCCGAATCATAACTATGGACTTCAATTTCGTCAGTTGGTCCCTCAACACAACTGATAACATGTCTTTAAAGAGAAGACAGGCTGTAGGCGAGCCAATTTGCCATGTTGGCATCCACACAGCTGAGCCTCTCTTGTATATCTTCCTAACAAAAAACTATGGACTTATTTGGCCAGTTGGTCCCTCTACACTACACAATTTCATAACATTTCTTCAAAGAGAAGACTGGCTTTAGGCAAGCCCATTTGCCCCGTTGGCATGCACACAGCTGGATATCTCATTGACTTGAAGACTTGATGACGTGTCTATCTCTGCTGTCTTCTGTGGATCTAAAGGACACATATTTAATTGGATTTACAATAACTGGTTCCTGCTTTTTGGATTCAGCTGGGTACTGGTTTTATCTACAATTAAGGAAGTTGTCGGCAGCAAATTGAGACCCGATCACGCTGCTTGCCTTTGTGATGGCTTGGGTCTTGCCTGTGTACCTAGACTCAGTTGCCTTGGGCAGAGAGGATCAGATCTTGGGGATTTTTACACAGGTACGTTCCATCGGTGTGTGGCCACATAATTTGGACATTTTCGGAACCATTTTTGGACCAACACAGACTCAAGGTAGATGTCATTATGTTCTGCCTGTACCCAAAACAACTGTGTGTTATCTGAATCTGACTCCCCCGGGTGGCCTTCAAGGTCACCTTATCTGAATATGCCTGGAGGACATGTAATCTGACGCTCAACCCCGCCCATCGGGGAACTCCACCGTCAACCAGAGTGAACCAGCTGAATAAACATTCTGTCATCATTTCAGGACTCTTGGATTCTCATTAGCGTTGACCTTGGCCATTCCCCGACATCCTCGAGAATGTTTACGGATCTCATCGGAGGGAGCTGGCTGATTATTCCATCCTTATCAGAACTCTTACAGTGCCCATGAGAGCTTCTATGAACATTGCTCATTGTTCTCTGTGTCTCCCCCCTCTGCAGAATGTCTACGTCACTATGTGCTTATTTGTGTGAGGTGTTTTAAATTTTTTTTTTTTTTTTCTCAGGCAAGAAGAAAGATTTTAATAGGAATTTTTTCGCCTCCATTTCCTAATGTGTCTAATTTCATTACTTTTTGTCTGTCTAAGCAGATCTCACTTGCAAATGAGTCTTGGAGGCTCAATGTGACTTATCTGTCTAATTAAAGGTTGAATGACTTGGAAGACTTGATGACGTGTCTATCTCTGCTGTCATCTGTGGATCTTAAGGACGCATATTTAATTGGGCGGCCGTGGCGTAGTGGTAATGGCAGTCGTCTCCCTATCGGAAGGTTGGAGGTTCGAATCCCGGTTCCCCACACCATGTGTCGTTGTGTCCCTGGGCAAGACACTTAACCCCGAGTTGCTCCCGGTAGGACTGGAAGGCGCCTTGCATGGCAGTCGCCGCTACCGGTGTATAAATGCGTGTATGAATGGGTGGATGGTTGGTATTGTAAAGCGATTTGGGGCTCCTCACAGTGGGCTGGAAAGCGCTATAAAAATAAGCTCCATTTACCATTTAACTGTTTCCTGCTTTTTGGAATTGGCTGGTTCCTGGTCTATCAACACACAAGGAAGACGTCGGCGGCTAATCTGGACCTGGTCAGGCTGCCTGCCTTACATGATGGCTTGGTTCATGTCTCGAGAACCCAGACTTTTGGCTGAATGGATTAGCTCTCTGGGATTTTCTCAGGCACGTTCCATTGGTATGATCATTTTAATTTGGACATTTTGGAAGCGAGTGGACCGACACAGACTGAAGGTAGATGTCATTAAAGTTCTGCCTGTCCCTAAAACAATCGTGTTTATCTGACATTCGGCTCCCTGACTGGCCTTGACAGGCCGTCTTATCTCAACACGCTTGTATAAGTTTTGTAAACCTGAAGCTCTCCCCCTCCCAACTAGCCTGGCCCTCTCCTTCCTACGCAGCTCCGCTCAATTCTATTTTCCCTTCACTGCTCCGTCTGGGACTTCTCCCATAGAGAAGGATTTCTCCGGCTGATTTTTGGCTGGACCAATCAGAGAACAGAAAGGGCGGAGTTTTTGGCCCCTAACCCACACCCCCACCTGTCCCAGCGCGCAGCCAGCGAGCATCCGCATGTTCTCATTCAAAGCGATGCAAAGCGATGCAGGACTGTTTTATATGTGACACAAATGTATTAAATTCCCCTTCTTAATCCCTTATCTGGAGTTTTCTTTTGTTTTTTTTGCCAAAAGTCAAGTGATCGCTCCCTCCTCCTCCTCCTCTCCCTCCGCTGAGTGCAATGATGAGGAAATGCCTCAGGTTGTCACGAGAGAATTAAACTCGGGTTTTACGTTGCTGCCCGAGTCCCTGCAGATTTTCTGGTGTGCTGGACCAGAGCTCCATGGTTTTATTTTATTTTTTAGAACGTTTTATTAACATATAAACACAGAATATGCAGCGGCAGCAAGAGAAAATGCAGCAGGAGGCGGAGCTGATGTCAAGTTCAGCAGAGCACGGGAACAGACCATATATGGCTCTGAGGGGGAGGGAGCAGAATGCTTTTCCCTGTTCAAAATTTTTCTAAGATCCAATGGTTTTGTTCCTCAGCAGAGGCCACGCCTCCAGCAAGAATCGGTTCTCTACAATAGAAAGTCCAGACCCTAGTACGAAGCAAAGTGAAGGACAAGGATCTGGTTGTAACCAGGCTACCTCACAACCCTTCTACTGAGGAATTCCACCGACTTTTCAGAGGAGCCCAGCTGAATAAATATTCTGTCATCATTTCAGGACTCTGGAATCGCCTCTGGCCATCCTGTTGATGTTTTGTGTACAGAATATTTTGTATAATCCCATGTGTGAAGCTCATGACATTTGTTGAGGCAGAAACTGGTTTTTGGAGAAACTTTAAGGATTTAGTCACTTTTTGTACATTAATGCAAAGATGTGAATTTATCAAAAGGTCATAAATGTTACATGTGTTTTACTGAGAGAAGACATTTATGGGTAATATGTGGGAAAATTCCTGCTGGTGTGGATGATGGACAACATGCTTCATCATTGGCTCCAGTTAAAAGCCAGCTACACACAGAAATTCCTACCAACCCCTTCATGACAACATTATATGCATACATAGTCTTAATATTGTTTTCGTTAAATAATTATACAGCCTTTAATGAAAATTTAAACATTCTAATTTGCCACACAATCAACAAAGACAACATATTTTTTATGAACTTTTCGAAACTTTAAATGTCTCAAAACTACAGAAAAGTAATTAAACATATGGATTCTCCAATTATCATTCACACAGTGAAATGCAAAAATAAATAAAAGCAATGACTCATACTAACAAGGGCAAATAACAAATTTTGATTTTAGCAGTCTCAGGGAGCTTATGAACAAAGAAGAGGAAATGTGCAAATGCCACTTAATAAAGAAAGATGCCATTACTACTGTGCAACTCTCATGTAAGGTCTACAAGCAGCAGTCTTTCCATTTTAATGAGCATGAGTGTAGAGCTGTCCTCTTAACCAGCAAGAAAAAGTGCAAACAAAATAGCCCCCCCTTTGTCCAACAGTCTCAGTACGGCTCAACTCTATATTCTATGGCCAGCTCACATAGACCAGCCTGTACAGCACTCAGCATGAACTGAAACTTTGCTGATTTGCAGTTGTGTGTGTGTGTATGTGTGTGTGTGTGTGTGTGTGTGTGTGTGTGTGTGTGTGTGTGTGTGTGTGTGTGTGTGTGTGTGTGTGCACATCCATGTCAGAACAGGAGGCACTGGATCCAGAGTCCTCTCATCAACACTCTCCCTGTGAGACAGATCACACCCCCGTTGTGTTCCTGATAAAATAATGTGGCCTAAATTCCTCACATGTTGAGATGTGAAGCTTTATAGCATTCATAGCACCTTTTAATTCCAAGTTTAGAGTCATTTAGAGTAATATACACATTTATTTAAAAACATAAAATTGACAAAAGGCCTAACATTTCTAGAAGGATTTTTTTTATGGCTAGATGTTGCCATACACCAAAATTGAAGTCCATACCTCACTTATTTTTCCACATTACCAAGCTCACAAGATGGACAGATGGACGGAGGGTATTTCCAGTTCTCTTCTTTTATTCATGATGGTAGACAAAATCAAGACACTTGTGAGGACTTGTACAAATGAGGTTTTTCAGATTTATTAATAAAAATCTAGCATTTGCATCAATGTGAGATAAAAAAAATTTATGTACAATTTAATGGACCAATGGTTTCATGTAAAACAGTAGAGGGCCTAGCATGGAACCTGGAGGAACACCACAGAACAGTGCTCGCCTTATGGTGTTTCACAGGGTAGAATATTGGTTGAATCATCAATAATATGCAAATGAGTTCTGTCACTGCTTACTTAGTTCAGTCTGTAAATAAAAATCCCAAGATCAAATACTGCTTTGTATCTGGGATCAGAATGTATTCTAATACTGTGATTTTTTTGTTTGTTTTGTAAGGTAATTTGGATATACTGAGTCTTGATTGAAGTTTTCAGAAAGGGAGTGGTCTTTTAATAAGAACACAAAAAGAGAATAAATTAATTTTATCCAAAATACAGAAAGGGCCATTGGATGAGCAACAATTGAGCAACACCACCAGTTATCCCAGCAACCCAGTGAGTAAAGATAATGGATGGATGGACTATCATACTTCAGCTCGGCATTCAACACCATCATCCCCCAACAGCTCATCCATAAACTGGACAGTCTGGGGCTGAACACCTCAATGTGTAACTGGCTGCTAGACTTCCTGACCGGGAGACCACAGACAGTACGGATCGGGAGTAACACATCTAGCACCATCACATTGAACACAGGGGCCCCACAAGGATGTGTGCTGAGCCCCCTTCTATTCACCCTGCTAACACACGACTGCACACCATCGTACAGCTCCAACCACTTCATCAAGTTTGCGGACGACACAACAGTGGTAGGTCTCATCAGCAACAACGATGAGACGGACTACAGGAACGAGGTGAGCCGCTTGGCCTTGTGGTGCGGACACAACAATCTCACTCTCAACGTGGAGAAGACAAAGGAGATTGTCGTGGACTTCAGGAAGAGGGATGCACAACATGCCCCTCTGACCATCAACAGCACCGCAGTGGAGAGAGTGGACAGCACCAAGTTCCTGGGAGTGCACGTCTCAAAGGACCTGTCCTGGAGCAGGAACACTGCAGCACTGGCGAAGAAGGCTCACCAGCGCCTCTACTTTCTCCGCAAGCTGAAAAGGGCTGGAGCTTCAACCTCCATCATGTGCACCTTCTACAGAGGTGCCATAGAAAGTGTCCTGACCAGCTGCATCACTGTGTGGTTTGGTGCATGCACTGCATCCTGCCGCAAGAGCCTCCAGCGCATCGTGAAAGCAGCTGAGAAGATCGTCGGCACCTCCTTGCCCTCACTGCAGGACTTACACAGCAAACGCCTCACTCGGAAAGCCCACCGCATGGCAGGTGATCCCACACACCCACTACACAGCCGCTTTAGACTGCTGCCATCAGGGAGGAGACTGAGGAGTCTCCAGGCTCGAACCAGCAGACTGAGAGACAGCTCTGTTCATCAGGCAGTCAGAATGCTAAACACTCTGCCTGCTCTGCCTCCCCTCCCATTTGAACTGCCTTAACACAAAAAACTTTCTCACACATTACCACTCAACACAAAGTTTTTAACACTGGACTCTGTGTCATCAAACGGGTTATTCACTAAACTCTCGGTCATGTGTTCATTCAGTTTGCACTACTTCTCATATTTGCACTAATGTTTGTATTACATTACTGCCTATAGTCATACTACTGTTTACATTCACTGTTTACATTTATTAATACTGTTTACATTTATTACTACTGCTTTACATTTATTACTACTGTTTACATTTACACTACTTTTATCTACACTACTGCAGATACATATACAGCATTCTCTGACTAGCCTTATCTAAGGATGCCAAATGTGCCTTATGTGCCTTACTTCATATGCCACTTTGCCTCTATACCAACATCAACTACCTCATACATATACTGTGTACATCAACTTATATGCTGCTGTGCCACTCTTTGCAAATGTCAACGCTAGAAACTTCAGTTTATTTTATAGATTTACGTTTTTATACTTTTCATACTACAGCCGCTTCAGACTGCTGCCATCAGGGAGGAGACTGAGGAGTCTCCAGGCTCGAACCAGCAGACTGAGAGACAGCTCTGTTCATCAGGCAGTCAGGATGCTAAACACTCTGCCTGCTCTGCCCCCCCTCCCATTTGAACTGCCTTAACACTAAAACTTTCTCACACATTACCACACAACACAAAGATTTTAACACTGGACTCTGTGTCATCAAACGGTTTATTCACTAAGCTCTCGGTCATGTGCTCATACAGTTTGCACTACTTCTCATACTTGCACTAATGTTTGTATTACATCACTGCCTATAATCATAATACTGTTTACATTCTCTGTTTACATTTATTAATACTGTTTACTTTTATTACTACTGCTTACATGTAACTACTACTGTTTACATTTACACTACTCTAATATCTACACCACTGCTGATACATATACAATGTGCTCTGAACGGTCTTATTTAGGGATGCCCAATGTGCCTTACTGCATATGCCACTTTTTGCCTCTATAACAACATCAACTACTACCTCATACATATACTGTGTACATTAACTCATACGCTGCTTTGCCACTTTGCAAATGTCAATGCTAGAAACCTTTAGTTTATTTTAGTTATACTTTTTATACTCTTTTTTTTATACTAGTATGCAAAAACTCAGGACAGTATTATGTTCATTAAATGTTTAATGTTTTAGTTTTAGAGTTGGTGTAAATTTTCATACTCTTATTCCACTATGCAAAAAACTCAGGACAGTGTTAGTTTTACTATTTTATGCTTATGTCAATTATTATATGTTTCAGTGTTTCAATGTTTAGATGTTTACTGTTGCACCGAGGGACTGAGAGAAACGCAATTTCGGTCCTGTGTATGTCCTGTACAGTACATATTGCAGATCTGACAATAAAGTTGACTTTGACTTGACTTTGACTACAGTACTATGCAAAAACTCAGGACAGTATTACACTTTTATTATTTCATTTTATGCTTATGTTCATTGGGTGTTTGGTGTTTCAGTGTTGGTGTAAATTTTCATACTTTTATACTATTATGAAAAAACTCAGGACAGTGTTACACTTTTTTACTATTTTATGCTTATGTTTATTAAATGTTTTAGTGTTTAGTGTTTAGATGGTTACTGTTGCACCGAGGGACTGAGAGAAACGCAATTTCGGTCCTGTGTATGTCCTGTACATATTGCAGTTCTGACAATAAAGTTGACTTTGACTTTGATAAAGCAAACAGTTTAATTTGGATCACTTACTGTATAGTGTCAATCTATAACACAAGTCAATTTCGACCACTGAACAAAAATAACAAAAAGGTCAAATTTAAACTAAAGAAGTTCAAATGAATCTAATTATAATCCATATAATTAAAAACAGTTTGATTCTAATCCTACATCATTTACATACAGTATGTTAATCAAATGTTTCAGTTCTAAAAAGTTAAATTCAACTAATTCAATACTGCAAGATTCAGTCTGTGCATGAGAAACTTTTTCATAAAACTGTTGTCCATTTTTAAAAAAAAATGCAAAGGACTGCATTAGATCTTCACTGTGACTCAATTTAGGACACCAAGTATGAACAGAGGAGGAAAAGCTCTGTTAGTTGCTACAGACTACCTAAAATATTTAAGTTTAACAGGTCAAAGTTGTCTGAGACTTAAAGAAAGGTATTGAAAGTAGTTGAAATGAGTTATAAGTGCCTGGTGTAATTGATGATGATGATTTTCTTTCCACACACAATACTAAAGCCCAGTCATCGATCGGCACTGAGGTGTGTCAGTGGTAACACAGCTGCATTAAAACGCTCACAGAGTGTACATGACAGTTTCCATAGTGACGAACCCTGTGCAGGTCAAAAGAAAAGCAGGTTTACTGAAAAGACAGGTTATTGGTGATCACTCCTGCGGCATGTTCAGCTTGTGGGAATAACTGTTCTGAATGAGCAGAAGCAGTTTTGCTATTACTGTAATAACCTAAAGCGAATCCACGTGTGCATACGTTTTTTAGTATGTTCCTCATTTTAAATGTCTGTACCTGTATTGTTAACATGAAAGATCCATTTTGGATACTGAAATGCCCGAGCTGTGTTTAAACCATACCATACCATTTTATTTATAAAGCACTTTAAACAGGAACAAGTCCACACCAAAGTGCTGGACAAACAAACACGCAACAGGTAACACAGACAATGAAGTACAACACGAAAAACATAAAAACATTGCAGATCATAAATCAAACGATCCAATACAAATCAGCTGGCATTGAAAGCAATGGAGTAGTAGTGAGTTTTTAACCGGGATTTGAAAACCGAGAGGGAGGGGGCCTGTTTGATGAGCAGCGGTAACTCGTTCCAGAGTCTTGGGCCTGCTACAGAGAACGCCCTGTCACCCCTGCGCTTAAGGCGAGTTTCTGGAACTATTAAGAGTACCTGATCCTCTGACCTCAAAGCACGTGGAGGGACATATCTTAAAGAAGATAAATATGGGATGCAGCACTGACACTGCACAACGCTCTATATAATGCTCCAGCAACATGTTTACAAGTACACAGCAAAAGCAATTAACTGATTAACTGATTAGTTTATGGGCAGAAAATTATTCGGCTAGAATAGACACTGAATATTTGCAATCACAGAGGTTAATTAGCAGCCAGCAATGCTGTTCTGTGACTCCACTGCTATGGAGAAATTATGTGCAGTAATTGTCTGTGCTCTGGAGATTTGTTCGAACAAATCAATATAAAGTCATAACCTTTGGTTAAAGCCGGGTACTAAAGTTAAGTGTTGTTATTGTTGCACTGACCATACAATTGAAGTAAACATGAGGGAGCCACCATATTGTGTCTTTAAACACATACGGTGCCACCCAGATGTAAAGGATTTTATCAGGGGTCAGTATTAAGCTGACCTCTTTATCCTTAATTAATTTACTTATTCAGATTGAATAGTAATTTCACGGATTCTTTTCTTTTTCAGTTTACCCAATATTTCTGTGATCTTTATGATGGATAAATAAATAAAGTCAAGTCAAGTCAAATTTATTTATATAGCACAGCTAGAACAGATAAACTGTTATCAAGGTGCTTCACACACACACACACACAACATAAAAGAGGCTCAAAAATTTACAGAACAGTATCACACATCAATAGTAACAATTCTGATATTAACAGCAGTAAAGTATAATAAAAATGTATAAGAACAATATTAAAATGAAAACAGTAAAAATATATACACTACGTCAGCTCACACAGTATGAAACACCAGAGAGAACAGATGGGTTTTTAGCAGGGATTTGAACAAGTGAAGGGAGGAGGCCTGTCTAATGTTGAGGGGCAGGTTGTTCCAGAGTTTGGGGCCGGTGACTGAAAACGCCCGATCTCCTCGGAGCTTCAGATGTGTTTTTGGAACCACCAAGAGCATCTGATCAGATGTCATTAAGCCATTAAGTGACAGTGGACATTGACTTAGTTTGGTGTGCCAAAGACACTACCATTTATTTAAAATAAATCAACTAAATTAACACCATTACACTTGATTGACATGATTTCACTTTCTTGCAATTTAACACGTCAGCACATTTAAATTGTAACACAACAGACAAATATAGGATGTTAAAATACTTAGTCTGAGGGCTCTATGACTTAAATAGTTTCCAGCTTAGAATTGAGGGGAAAGGAAATAGGAGGAAAGATGGAGAGATGGTTTAAAGGAAATTGTCTTGAGCATGTTACCAGAAGTGACACTTCCATCAGACTTCTGCTGAAATCCAGGTACGTTTGTAAAACCATACCATACCATACCATTTTATTTATAAAGCACTTTAAACAGGAACAAGTCCACACCAAAGTGCTGGACAAACAAACACGCAACAGGCAACACAGACAATGAAGTACAACACGAAAAACATAAAAACATTGCAGATCATAAATCAAACGATCCAATACAAATCAGCTGGCATTGAAAGCGATGGAGTAGTAGTGAGTTTTTAACCGGGATTTGAAAACCGAGAGGGAGGTTAAACAGCTCTTTACCTTTGACGACGAGTCTGATAAAGAGATGACACCAGCCTTTCAGATGCACAGAGTCCTTCAGGCCCAGCACGCCCGAGCTGGTTGTTTACTTTCCAACGTCTCCTGGGTTCCGCGTCGATTATCAGAAAATATGTCAGCTACTGGTTGACTTCAAGATAACTTATTCCATAAAGGAATTTAATTCAAAGTTCTGAGCTTGTACGCTCGTTCTAAGTGGACTCATAACAACATGTTATCAGCCCTTAACTGGATGACGTGTCCTTAGCGTGTGACTAAACGTCCATCCAGCTCTTTGGGAAAAGTTCACATCTCTTGACGTTCCCAGCAGACTCCAAACATTCCAGCTTAGCTTAGAACTTTAAGAAAGAACTCTGAGATGAGAGAGACTTGTCTCTTTTTCATTGGTCCGTGGACCAGCGAGGAGTTCACTTGTTGTTATCAAGACTCAAGGTGAAATTCAAAGCAGAGTGAAAATGTTTTGGAAAGACAGAGAGTGCTGGAGCCCTTCTCATGAAAACAACGGATTAACTGTCTTCTGACTTTCTAAACAAAACGGCCGGGTCTCTCTGACCCGAGTCTTCAACTTTCACACAGCAGTGGACACAGTGATGTGCAGAAGTGACACAGTTTAACTCTACAGAATAACACAGCTTAAAAGCACACATCATGAAAATGACAAAAGTTATTCTTTTGATTACATTAGAATAAAATCAAAGATAGAAATAGTCTCTTTTGGTGACTATGTTCTCAGATTACAACTAATGGAATAATTTGTAGTAAATGTCTTGCTTTACTGAGAGGTCAGTAAAGGTCATCTCTGGAACAGTTCAAAAATACACAGGTGTATCAAAGTGGACACGGTCATGCCCACTACACAATCAAAGGTAGGACGTATCAAAAATGCAGCTAATTATTTTAAGATGTACAAGAGATAATTATTTGCCATACTCTATGCTTTATGAAAGTGTTTTTCAATACCCAGACAGTGTCTGCTGTAGATTTCCTTGTTAGTTCTGTGTATCAAGTATTGAGTAATGTCAAATACTTTGACCCTCATTGTTAATATTTAAAATATTAATTTACAATTAACATAGTCTTTAAGGATACTTTACTTAAGATACTTATTGATGCTCTTAGCCTCAAGTTATCTTGATAACAATGTTGTTTTTGAAGGCAGACTGTGCAAAGCAGAGCTTTTTGTCCACAGTATTGTTGCAGTCCTCTGCACCCAGCCCTTCTTGGAGTGAAAGTGGCAGCTTTATGGAAGTTTATGAAGTCAAGTTAGCATGTCAGGTTTCCTCATTTTTAAAATGTACTTGTACAGTTATGTTTATATCAGTCTGAACAAGATGAAAAAAAACTAAAAACAAATAAACAACAACAAGGACTGTAAAACTGGACTTTTAATCTGTAGTTGAAGACATTTTACCTCCCATCCAGGTAGTTGTCTCAATTCAAAAACAGTAGAGAAAAAAAGACTCCATGGATGGGCACTGCAGTTTCTTCAGTTAAAGAATAGACATCTTTTATTTGTATTTTTAGATTTACCCTATCTTAAGACGACTGAGAATCTACACCAACACAAGCCTTCTTTAATTTTTGAACTTTCAAAGATTACTTGCATTTTAGTCTGTACTGACAAAACCGTTTTAGTTTATGTGATGGTTACTACTGAATCAGAATTATATTTCACAGATTATTATTTTTATTTGTTGTGGGATGTTAAATAACACTGATGAAAAGAACAGGAGATTATCCCTTAAGAATCAAATAAAATACTCATTGCGATATTGAAGTTTGACCAATAAGTCGATTACTAGAAATATTTATATCATTAGTTGCAGCTCTAGCCTTTCTAAAAGTTCAGCTGCTCTACTATGACAGTGGTGCTTGAATTAATTTCCAAAAATGTTTCTACTGCTCAGACTTCATAGTGTAATCAATATGAAAAGAAAAAGTTAAAAGTTGTCTCAATAAAAAAACTTGTGAGAGAAAATAGATGGTAAAGAAGGCTCTAGCTCCTTCATAGTGTTTATCATCCTTTA
>JBBPBX010014604.1:0-13379 GCA_038048925.1 Garcialebias charrua
TGCTGTTGTGACTTGACGCTGTATAAATAAACTGAACTGAACTGAGGTGAATTTAATCTGACGTGCTGTCATCACTTTATATTCCTTTGGATGAGATCAGAATATTTGTTATAAAATTATAAATTTACAATTCAGGGCAAAGTGCATGGTAGAGTTTGTTGATTGGTAGAGGCTCTTGTGATGAACAGCTCAACTAACTAATCAAACGCTCATGGCTCTGTTCAACAAACCAAACAGGTTGTTGCTGACAGACAGTCCACCACCCAAACTCCTCCCACGCTGACTCAGTGGGAGAAAGTTCAAAATGTGCAGGTTTGCTTTAAAAGCTACCTTTATTCCCCTGTTCTGTCACACATACCTGTAGGAACACGCACAAAAACACTGACTCACAAACAGATTTTTACAGATATTTATGCAACCTTTTTTTTTTTCTGGCTGTTGAAGTCATGTCAAAAACACAAGCAACACTCACACAGACCCCTCTGGAGAAGACCTGGGTTCCATGGATGACCAGCAGACTGAACAGGCGCAGAGGCTGTAAGTACTCACACACACACATTCACTTCCATTCATTTCTATAGCCTGACCCTTACCCTAAACCTAACCATTACCAGTATGTACCTAACCCATCCTCAATTCACACCTTAATAGTCCTAAACCTAACCCCTAACCCACCAATGACACTTGAACTTTATGGGGACCAGGTTTTGGTCCCCACAAGGAGCAGTTTGTCCTCACAAGTGTTGGAAAAACGGGCCTTACAAAGCAACACAAACACACACATGCACAATTTATAACGTTTGCCTTCGTACTGATTCAGTATGACATGTTGATACTTGTGCATTAAATATGTGAAAACTACGTTGGGGTTGTTGTACTTGAAAAATCAATTTTGTGGTTCCAGAGTATTTCTTATGTGTACACAAACTGATGGTCATTCACCCAAAATGTCACTGCCCATGTGTTGCTCTTTTTACATTTAACAATGAGAAGCACCTTTAAATTATTAGATACAAAATTTTAAAACAACCCTTTTTAACAATTATATGCAACATGATATTAAATTAGAAAAAGAAGATCCTTTCCGTGGTCAGTACCTCACTTATCTGTTAATTATCATTCTCACAACATGCACATTGTTTTTGTCTATTTAATTCAATTCAGTTTATTTATATACTATAGCACCAAGTCACAACAGAAGTCGTCTCAGGGCACTGAACAGAAACATTCATATGCTGTACATTAAAAGTAAGTTAATAACAATATTTATCTGAGGAGCAGACTGCTTTGAGTTTAACTTCATTGCAGACTCTCATCTTGAGCAAGCTTAAAGGCGACAGTGGAAAGGAACAACTCCCTTCTGAGGAAGAAACCTTTAGCAGAATCAGGCTCAGGACAAGCAGTCATCTGATTTGACCAGTTTGAGAGGAACAGGAAGGAGGAACAGATACACAATGGCAGGTCGAGAATCACGTTAAGATAAAAATAATATAAAATGAAAACTTTTCGATTTTAACAATTAATTTAAGGAAATTAGGTCAATTTGTCTTCCAGTAGTCTAAGCATATAGCAGCATAACAAGCCAACACTAATTATAGGATTTTTCAAAAAGGAAAGTCCAAGTCCAGTCTTAAAACTGGACAATGTGTCAACCTCACGGACTGAAACTGGAAGTTTGTTCCACAAGAGAGGAGCCTGATAACTGAAAGATCTTCCTCCCATTCTGCTTTTGGAAACTCTAGGAACCACAAGTAGCCTGCAGTCTGAGAGCAAAGTGCTCTGTTTGGAAAATATGGAACAATAAGATCTTGAATATAAGATGGAGCTATGTTGTTGAGAGCTTTGTATTTCTATCTTGATGGATGGATGGATGGATGGATGGATGGATGGATGGACGGATGGATGGGTGGATGGATGGATGGATGAATAGAGAGAAAGAAATAGAAAAAGAATGCTATTATGTGAGTATGCCTAGAATTACTGACAAATAAGTGATTTCTAACCAACCAAGAAGGCAGCAATGGTGATAGATGTAGCAATCCCACATGACTGTAACATCAGGAAAAAGGAACACAAGAAGCATCTTTCATGAAAATAGTGTGCAATCTGCTAATTGACTGATGATGAGTGGTCTTCCCAATGTATTAAGAGGAGTAATATTAAAGGTTTTAACCAACATAAATAACATGTCTGCAGCCATTATGAAATGAAAAGGAGAGATGACAGACTTGTTTAATTCTGTGTTCTACAATGAACCAAGGGAAGTTCCTCTTGGCAGTGAAATTGAAGAGGTTATTCTCATATAAACTTTCAATGAGGGAAATAATTGATTCAATTTGTCCTCCAGCAGTACAGCAGTCTTAACATATAGCAGCATGACTAATGGATAGACCAGGAAACCCAAGCCGTCACTAGGATTTATCAAAAAAGAAAGAGTTTGTTAAGGAAAAAGGAGTGCTCTGTTAGGAAAGTATGGAACAACAATGTCTGTAATATAAGATGGAGCTATATTGTTGAGAGCTTTGTATGTTAGAAGAAAGATTTTGAATTCTACTCTGAATTTGACAGTGAGCCAGTGGAGAAAAGCTAAAACTAGAGAGATATGATATCTCCTACCAACTCTCATTAAAATTCTGGCAGCAGCATTTTGGATGAAGACTTAAAATAATTTTTTTTTGAGTATATAAAAGTATGGGTCCAAGCTTTGAACCCTGAGTAACTCCATGAAGAATTTTAGTGTATGATGAAGATTTGATTATTTACATTTACAAACTAGAATCAATCAAATAAATATGATTTAAACCATTTTAGACGTTCCTTTAATCTCAATATCATATTCAAGCCTTTGTAGTAGAATATTATGATCAACTGTATCAAATGTGGGTCTGAGGTCTAATAGGACCATCGCTGAGGTCTACTAGGACCAGCAAAGACACAAGTCCATTGTCTGAGGCCATGATAATGTAATGTATTTATGGGTCACACAGGAACAAAATCTTTCCTAGAATGTCAGAACCGTCAATCAGCACACATACCAGGAGGTTAAAAAAAACAAAGGTATTTATTTATGCATCTAATACTCTACAAAGTATAAAATCAACCCTTCCACCTGATCCTCACCCCAAGCTAAATAAAGGACTACAACAAAGATGAAATGAGTTCATTTATAGCTCGCCCAGCTGGCGAGACCACTCGTCCAGGGCCTAAGCTTGCAAGTTGTTCAACACCCCGGGGATTGACTTAGCTGGATGATGATTGGACCTTCTGGATTGGCTACACATCAGATCAGAGCAGGCAGCAGAAACAGCAGCAGGGGAGTCAGGTGGTGCACCAAATGAGGCACCCAGCCTCCCCTCCTGACACAGGAACACTTCTTACTGTCGTCGTCCCCGGCAGGCCTAAATTTTATTTATTTATTTAAATTAGGACAATGCATATTAATCAACATGTCAGCAGTAAGCATCAATGTAAATATGCAGGAGTTCGCACAATAGCTCATTTTCATCTGTTGTCCTAAGGCAGGTAAGAACAAGAAACATCCCACAAAACAAAAGAGCAGAGAATACAAACATCACCTATATAACACATAACCTAACATGAAATTACAATAAAGATATGATGCCATAAGAAAATAGACAATCTACACATGAGTGCACTTCTGGTTAGTTTTCAGCCAGAGTTTCAAAGAGTTTTTAAAGCTGGAGTTCCTGATGGAAACTGCGAACGACACCCTCCCTCCAAAAGGAGGCTGCCACTGAAAGCTCTGCCCTCAGTTTGTTTGAGACCTTTATTCAATGTACTGCTCCTCTGATGGCACAGCTGTCCCTGATTAGTCTCTTTGCCTCCTCCGAGTCTTGCCCACTCTATCTAAAGAGTGGAACTAAACACAAGTACGAAACGTGTCGTTTATTAGTACGTTTCACTGTGAGACACTCTGAACTCAGTATTTTAAGTAGAGATTTGATCTTCACAACTCATTTTTGTGGGATGTTTTTGTGTGTGTGTGTGTGTTTAAGCTTCAGTGCCCCAGTTCACCAATTCCCCAACCGTGATTGTGATGGTAGGGCTGCCAGCACGTGGGAAAACTTACATTTCCAAGAAACTCACCAGATACCTGAACTGGATCGGGGTTTCAACCAAAGGTATTATCTCACGGTACAAGATTGCACTAAAACTCAGATTTTATTTCAAAAGTTTTGTCATATTTAACATTTGCAAAGATCTGTTTCCCATTTGCTACAAAACCATTTTAGTGGCAGTTAAAATAAAATAAATGGTCTTGAGATAAAGTGAATTTTATATTTTAATACAGAAAAAACAAAGAACTTTAATGATAATGTCTAAAAACTAAAATATAAAAAAAGTCTGGTGCAAATAACATAACAAACATAAATGTGCATGTTTTAGTCTATTCATACAAGCTTGCATTCACCTTACTTTGACTAAAACCACATTTATTATTTGAGCACCGTAATAGTTTGATGAAACCTCCCTTTTTAAAGGGACTTATCGTTTATTGTATTATAATGTTTCCTGTTATTGATGTTATGTTTTGTTTTATGAAATGACTGTTATGACTAGTTGATTGTAGAAAAATAGCATTTTTAAACAGTTAAATAAGATGATGTCTTTTTAACTAAGAAACACTAACTGTCATAAAGTTAAAGGGATTTTCCAGTGGTTTAAAAATAATACATCATAAAGGAAAAAATTTTTAATAGTTGTGTCCAAAGTTATAAACAATGTTAAATTATGTTTCTTTTTTCCCCCAGTGTTTAATATTGGGCAGTATAGAAGAGAGGCCACACGTTCCTACAATAGCTATGAGTTCTTTAAACCTGACAACACCGAGGCGATGAAGATACGCAAGTATGAACTTTAATACAGTTTTTGATTTTCTCACATCAGAACACTGTGCAAAACAATCACAAGGTATCAAAGTTCATGCTCAATAATCCAGACGAAAAATCCAACAAAGTTCAGACAGGTCATCTAGATGGTTTCTTTCATATTTTGTTGAAACGTTTCGTCCTTAATTCATCCAAAGGACTTGGTCAGTCTGAGGAGCCGCAACAAACTCAGTCCTACAAGCAGCACATTCACATAGTGAGCAAACCAGTTCCCTTTCAGTTCGGTCTCTCGGTGCAACATACTTGCTATGGGAAATTGCGCCCCCGCGCGATTACCTGAAGGAATACAATCACGCCTTTTACGGCAGGGGGCGTCACCCCGCGTCAGAGGTACCGCCTTTCAGGTACTTAAGCGACTGACGCCCCTCCATCTTCCTCTTTTTGCCCTTCACCTCGCTGAAACACCTGAACATCGCGGGACCTCTCTGTTGTCGCGTCGCTTGATTGAGGTGAGCTTGCTCCCTACACTGAGCGTACAGAGAAAATTTTCCTGCGTACTGCTGGGCTGGCGAAAGCTAGTCCAGCATTTTTCTACTTACCCGAAGTTTTTCTTCTCTTCCGCAGCTTCGCTCGACGCTAACTGCGTCACAACCTTCTGCTAATCTACTAGCAGTCTACTAGCGAAAGCAAGACGACGGAGAAGACGGCTTCGAACAAAAGGAAACTAGGACCAACTTCTACTCTTCTCGTCTCCGGACATGGCTCCCGAGAAGGAAAAGCGGAGGACAAAGAAGAAGAAAACCAGGACGACGAGTCCTCGCTCGCGCCCATGCCCCAGCAGTTGCGGCTACTCCCTTTGGCGACGGACACCCACGAGGCCTGTCCTGTCTGCCTAGGGATCCTGCACGCGAGGAAGGCGCTGGAATCCCCCAACTCCTGCCCCCACTGTCGTCGAATGACAGCCACAGTGAGGAAACGCCGCACGGATACGTTGGCCAAATCCATGGCAAGGACTGCGGCGAAGAAGGTTGCACGTCGCACTAACCTGCCTGCTCCAGAACCGGAGCCTGAAAACGTGGACCTGGAGTGCAGTGGCCGGGTCGGGGAAGACAAAGCGTCGGACTCCTCACTTGCTGTCGAAGACTCGACGCCAGAAATGTCCGACATAGACGCTGAATACTGTGACAAGGGAGAAACTGTTAATTCCTCCCGGAACATGGCGCAGAACCTTCCGGAACCGGACTTGTCGGTACCTGCCCTGTTCGACCTGTGCCATAGGGCCACTGATGCCCTACAGGTTGCGTGGCCGGACCCCACGCCTCGCCAACAGGCTACGAGGCTGGCGGGAATCTATTTCTACGTGAAGCAACCGACAACGTCGCAGAAAATGCCAATGGAACTCAAACGCTCCTGGGCGGAGCCCAGGGCTCCCATCATGCTGCCATTGTCCCGACTTTTGGATGTCGCGGAAATGGAGGCTCTGGGTCTTGCCAGCGCACCCCCGATAGAGGAGTCTCTGGCGGCTCACCTGGCCCCCACGGCCACAGGGATGAAACCAACGTTGCCCAGCAAAGCCTGTCGCACTTCGGAGAAACAACTCGAGAAGTGCTACAAGGCCCAAGGCCTCGCTGCTCGCCCAATGAATGCGTCGAGCATGGTACAGGTGTACCTGGCGGAAAAACTACAGGATACAGTATCCAGGTAACAAAAGACGAGCAGGCTGCAACCGAGGCCATAGAGGAGGCCCGCCGTGCCTCTGACCTCGTGCTCAGCATGATGGGGACAGTAGCTATTTCCCAGGGCAAAGCAATGGCAGAAATAGTTGTCGCCCAGCGCCATCTTTGGCTAACACTGTCGGACCTCCCGGAAAACCAGAGGTCCACCTTCCTACAGCACCCGATCGAGTCGACGGGACTCTTCGGGAGAGCCCTGGAACGTGTCCAGACAAGGCTAGAACAAAGACGCAAACAAGCGGATGCCCTCCGCGAGGGTTTGCCAAGGAAAAAATTTGCCCCACCAATGGAAAACACGCGTGGTCTCCCACGAAAGAGACCCGCTGGGAACTGTGAGGCTTCACAGTACCGTCCGAGTGCTGCTTCGACCTCTTCCTATGGAAACCAGTTTCGGACCTGATGAACCAGGACGAACTGATAATTTTACAGGTTCGTCCGCCCACGAGGTACGGGAACCTAACTTTCTGATCCTAGTCTCTGCTCATAATAATAATAATAATAATAATTATTATTATTATTATTATTTTATTTAAAAGCGCCTTTTAGGACACTCAAGGACACTTAACAAACCAATATAGTGCAATACAGAGCAAACATTATCAGCGACAAATTGAAATATAAAATACATAAAGGATATAAAATGGACGATAAAAATACATTTAGTAAAGTTAGTGATAAGCTAGTCTAAAGAGATGGGTTTTCAGGGCAGTCTTGAACAGAGAAAGGGAGGTGGTGTTTCGAAGGTCTGGCGGTAGGGCGTTCCAGAGGTGAGGGGCAGAGCAGGTGAAGGCCCTGCTCCCCATGGTGGAGAGGCGGGCAGAGGGTACATGGAGATGTAGTGAAGAGGAGGATCTGAGAGAGCGTGATGGGATGGAGATTTGTAGGAGGTCAGATAGATAAGGAGGGGCAAGGTTGTGGATAGCTTTGAACGTGAGGAGTAGAATTTTGAAGATGATGCGTGATTTAACCGGGAGCCAGTGGAGCTGCTGCAGGACAGGAGTGATGTGGTTATAGTAGGAGGTTTGAGTGATGACACGGGCAGCTGAGTTCTGGACCATCTGTAACTTGTGGAGAGATTTGTTGGGGAGGCCGTAGAGAAGGGAGTTGCAGTAATCGATACGGGAAGTCACAAGACTGTGCACCAGGATGGCTGTGGAGCGGGGTGTGAGAGAAGGACGGAGACGGTTAATATTACGGAGGTGGAAATAGGCAGACCGAGTAACATTGTTGATGTGTGAAGTGAAGGAGAGAGTGGTGTCGAGGATGACACCGAGACTCTTGACCTGAGGGGAGGGGGATAGCAGAGAGTTGTTAAGGGGGACGAGAAGATGTTCTGATTTTGAAATAGTTTTTGGTACCAACAAGAATGATTTCTGTTTTGTTACTGTTTAGTTGAAGGAAATTGTTAGAAAACCAGATATTTAGCTCGTTGAGACAGTCAGTGAGGATGGAGGATGGGTGGGTGGAGTAAGGTTTTGATGACAAGTAGAGCTACGTGTCATCAGCATAGCAGTGGAACAACCACGAGGAGCTGGTGACATGTGTGCGCGCACCAAACATGACTCGCCTACTGTATATGTAAACAAAACAGACACTGTTTCAGGCATGTACAAAAATAAAAGTACCAAAGCACAGACTGCCCTGGTTCTTGACTCGAGTCCCATTTTTATAAAACTCAGACCTCACGGTCGAACTATGAACCACAGCAAGATACACGAGATTCGCCGGAGACGGCCTGATCTCGCGATATTTTCTGTTGGGCCGAGCAACCTGCTCGAAAAGGTACGAGAGGGGTCAAAGGTCACCCCCTTAGACCTGAAACACGAGGAGCAGCAACTCAACATGCCATTCAGGCTCAGCACGCATGCGCAGGCTTGGGAGGCGTGTCTACCAAATGATTGGGTCATGACAACAATACGTCACGGGCTCAAGTTGCAGTTCTCAAAGAGACCGCCCCGTTTCTCAGGGGTGTTGCAATCTAAGATCAACCCTGCACGCGCGCACGTGCTGAGGGAGGAAGTTTCAACGATGCTGAAAAAGGGAGTGATTAGTTTGGTCTCAGGACGCAAACTACGCTCCGGACACTACAGCAAGTACTTCCTGGTGCCCAAAAAGGACCGTTCCTTGAGACCGATTCTGGATCTCAGGACTCTCAATAAAATAATTAAAACTTTCAAGTTCAGGATGCTTACACTGCGGCAAGTTCTCCAGTCTGTGAGACCAGGAGACTACGCATGTACAGTGGATTTGAAAGATGCCTATTTCCATATAGGCGTGTGGAGGAGACACAGAAAGTTCCTCCGTTTTGCATTCGAAGGTAACGCTTATGAATTCAAAGCCTTACCCTTCGGTTTAAAGACTGCTCCGCGTACATTTACTAAATGTCTGGATGCAGCCCTGACCCCTCTTAGGAATCAAGGACTCAGGGTCTTGAATTACCTGGACGACCTGCTAATTCTGGCTGGAAGCAGAAGGCAGGCGCTGTCACACTCCCTTAAGGTGATCTCTCACCTGGAGTCTCTCGGTTTTGTCATAAACCTACAGAAAAGTGATATGACCCCGTCACGGGTTACCGTATTTATGGGTGTACAGATTGACACTGTCCAATACAGGGCATGTCTCTCAAAGGAAAGAGTTTCCTCCATTCGCCATTGCCTGGGAAAATTTAAACTGGACCAACGGGTCCCTGTGAAAACGTGCCAACTCCTGTTGGGCCTCTTGGCGGCAGCCATTCCTTGTGTGCCACGTGCATTATTGAAAATGCGGGCCATACAGGTATGGTTTAACCAACAAATACAACCCGCTCTGCCTAAACAAGCAGAAAAGGTTAAGATAGACCCAGAGTGTCTAAAGGCCCTGGAACCTTGGAGAGATCTGTCCGTTTTCACGGAAGGGGTCTCACTGGGAAGGGTGTCGTCCCGTGTAGTCATCACGACGGACGCCTCAAAAACAGGATGGGGAGGATCTGCAGGAACCAGAACGCCCGCTGCCTTTGGAACGAGCAGGAAGCCAAATTACATATTAACTTCCTGGAATTGCTGGCCGTATTCCTGTCATTGATCCGCAGGGTGGCTTGACTCTCCCTTAGAGATAGGGTGAGAAGCTCAGTCATCCGGGAGGGACTCGGAGTAGAGCCGCTGCTTCTCCACATCGAGAGGAGCCAGTTGAGGTGGCTTGGGCATCTGGTTAGGATGCCTCCTGGACGCCTCCCTGGTGAGGTGTTCCGGGCATGTCCCACCGGGAGGAGACCCAGAGGAAGACCCAGGACGCGCTGGAGGGACTATGTTTCTCGGCTGGCCTGGGAACGCCTTGGGATTCCCCCGGAGGAGCTGCTCCAAGTGGCTGGGGAGAGGGAAGTCTGGGCCTCCCTACTTAGGCTGCTACCCCCGCGACCCGACC
This sequence comes from Garcialebias charrua, assembly GCA_038048925.1. NCBI lineage: Eukaryota > Metazoa > Chordata > Actinopteri > Cyprinodontiformes > Rivulidae > Garcialebias > Garcialebias charrua. The sequence continues at coordinate 9,983 of JBBPBX010014604.1, forward strand.
CCGGATAAGCGGAAGAAGATGGATGGATGGATGGATGGATTCCTGTCATTGAAATACTTCTTCAGTAAAGGTCTGGTTGTCGGGCATCATATCCTGGTAAAATCAGATAACAGGACCACGGTGTCTTTCATCAACAGAGAGGGAGGGACAAGGTCCCGGGCCCTCCTCGATATGACAAGGAGGATGCTCACGTGGTGTGCTCCAAGAATTCTGTCACTTAGGGCGACTCATGTTCTTGGTGATCTGAATTATGGAGCAGATGCCCTTTCAAGAGGGCCTATTTTGGCGTGGGAATGGAGCCTGAACCCACGGATCGTGGAACAGGTATGGTCACGTTTCGGCAGAGCCTCTGTGGACCTGTTCGCTTGCAGAGCTAGCTCACACTGTGACCTCTATTTCTCCCTGAAGGAGACAGATGCTCCGTTGGGGATAGACGCTCTGGCACATGATTGGCCAACAGGGGTACTCTACTACGCCTTTCCACCTGTCCCTCTGATCGGGGCGACATTGGAACGGGTAAGACGGGGAGCCCTCTCTTTGATCCTCATAGCTCCCAGATGGCCACAGAAACCGTGGTTCCCGGAGTTGATCTCAATGTTGTCAGGGACACCATGGCAATTGCCTCCTCATAAGGACCTACTGACTCAGGCACGTGGACAACTTCTACACCCACGTCCAGGGTTGTGGCAACTCTCAGCCTGGCCTGAAAGGTACTGGCTGAAAGCCTAAGGCTTTGGTTGCTTTGTCCCGACACAAGCAGCAATAACATTCACAAGGGTATCCCTTGATGTTTATGTTTTTTTGCCTAGGAGATGTATAATGGAAAGGTTTCCCCTCTCCTTGACTGATCTCCAACATCAGGATGGGCTCCACTTGTCAGTCGGGCCATAAAAAAAATAAAACAAAGAGGGAAACATTGCTCCTCCTGCTCAAAGGGAAACAGGAGTCAATGAGTACTCACGCTACTAGAGCACGCTTGGGCTGTCTCTAGTTAGTGTTATATATATAAATGGTCATGTGAGAGATCATGTGGATGTCTCTCACATTTGGCTTTTTTCCTCTTGGCATCTGCTCTCTGCATCCCTTGTAGTAAGCAGCTAGGAGATGCCCGTCCCTTAGGACGGAGGTTCTCACATGTATTTTGCTGAGCATTTCAAGGGCGTGAATGAATTACAGTACGTTCCCATAGCAAGTACAGTATGTTGCACTGAGAGACCGAACTGAAAGGGAACTGAAAGTTATGCACCATAACTCATGTTCCCTGAAGGAAGGGAACGAGGTGCAACATAGCTGGCCCTTTTCAATGCTGAAAGCTCTGTGAAGTGCAATTTCTGAGAAAGATGGAGGGGCGTCAGTCGCTTAAGTACCTGAAAGGCGGTACCTCTGACGCGGGGTGACGCCCCCTGCCATAAAAGGNAGTATGTTGCACCGAGAGACCGAACTGAAAGGGAACTGAAAGTTATGCACCATAACTCATGTTCCCTGAAGGAAGGGAACGAGGTGCAACATAGCTGGCCCTTTTCAATGCTGAAAGCTCGGTGAAGTGCAATTTCTGAGAAAGATGGAGGGGCGTCAGTCGCTTAAGTACCTGAAAGGCGGTACCTCTGACGCGGGGTGACGCCCCCTGCCATAAAAGGCGTGATTGTATTCCTTCAGGTAATCGCACGGGGGCGCAATTCCCATAGCAAGTATGTTGCACCTCGTTCCCTTCCTTCAGGGAACATGAGTTATGGTGCATAACTTTCAGTTTCTTGCCAAATGGTCAGTTTTGTCTCTCTGTCACCCTTAATTAATGCAAAGTAAGCAGTTATTAAAGATTTATAAAGTGTTAAAAGCGGAATTAATAATGGCATTTATAACATATCTATAAACTATTTATTAGCATCTATATGAAGAGCCTTATTGTAAAGTCCATTAATTTTCTCCATCCCCTAGATGTCCTGTTTCAACATTTTATTTTATTTTAGTTCTGAAATAAAAGTCACCACCTCATAAACAAATATTAAATTTATTACCAGCTATAACTTCTGTTTACAGGCCAAAATAATCCATTTCACTTTCAAAGCCAGGACAGAAGTGAAACAAGCTGAGGCCTCCCACGCGATGAGTACATGTACTTCATCCTTGTCCAGGTGATGTGATGACACGGTCATCGCTCATCCCATCTAAGAGATGAGACACCTCCTGATGCTGCCCAGTAAGAATCTGACCTGGTTTTGAGTGATGCTTGTCATCTTTCATAACATGCTGAGCTCCCCACATACAGTATAGAGATCAATGATCCAAACAGTGTGTTTGCATGATGGAGCAGCACAGACAGAAAAAAAAGTGTGTTGTGCTCTGTCAGCACATCTTTCATCCCCCAGTCCCACCACTCAGGCACTTTTTCTCATGACCTTGGACTGTTCAATTAACAGGGGGCCCAGGTGACTCTGCAGTCCCGGTAATGGATGGATGTGTTTTATGCTTTGTGGTTAAAGCATGATTAGAAACTGGGCTGTGAAAGACGCTGAATAGAGAGCCAGTTCCAACAGAGCACGTCGTTCTGAGCCGGTGAACAACACAGATGTTAACACAACTTTCAAAGGAACTTCTTCCATTTCAACAAAAGAAACAAACAAACGAAAAAGAAAAAAAAAACGATACAATATTATTAGTCATAATTCAAGTTAACAGAATATTTTGTTTGTTACATTAATAGATTTTTTTTTACCAAGATAAAAACTGTATTTTCCTTTTAAATATAAAGAAAAAAAAATTATAAATATTGATCTAATCTGATCTAAACCATATTTGGCTGTTCATGAAAACATCATTTTTATACAGAAAAAGAACCAATGTAAGATACAATAGCATAGATAAAACATATGTAGACAGGAAACCTCATTGAGAGATAACTTCAAAAGTAATCCAACTACTTTGAAGCAAAATAACAGCGGCAGAGATTTGTGACCTGTATTTAGTTGACAAATGTTACTTTTATTCGAGTTGAGTACAACAATGATGGCAACAATCATTAGACTTTGGTTTTCATTTATAAATACAAATTTCATCCCTTGTGTTGATCAAAATGCTCAATGCAGTCATAAAAAAAAAATCCATGTAATTGATCCCAGAACCAGTCCAAACCCCATTTATGGGAAACCAAGTTCTATCAAGATGAAAACATCTGGCTCATTGAGCAGGTCAACTCACCGCACGACAAAATATAATTGTTTTTATCAATCTGGTCTTGGCAAAGCAAACAGTTTTCTTTGTTAATCAAAGCAAATGTGTTCTTGTTTTTAGTGTTTCATTTTGTTTTACAGCACACCCATTTATTGTTTTATACACTACACTTATTTAACTGCATATTTACTGTAATTTATTGTTATTGTTTACTGTTATTGTTGTCTGT
>JBBPBX010014605.1:0-14151 GCA_038048925.1 Garcialebias charrua
CACTACAGAATAAATGCATCTTGTACAAAATATCAAATTCTCAAGGTATGAGCTAAAAAAGTTAAACCCAAAATATTCTAACTACTAAAAAACAAATATTAATTCCCCTTTTAATGCGTAAATCATTTCAGCGACACTTACAGTGACTTTCAGTCAAACTTCACCAACAACTGGAATATACAATATCACTTCAAAAAAGGCGTTCAATACAAGATCAACTGGACTTTATTTGTAACAGAAAAAAATGAGGAACGCTTCACGAATTTGCGTGTCATCCTTGCGCATCCTTGACACGCAAATTCGTGAAGCGTTCCTCATTTTTTTCTGTTACAAATAAAGTCCAGTTGATCTTGTATTGAACGCCTTTTTTGATTTATCATGTCCTGGACGACTGAGAATCTTCACCAGCATACAATATCACTTATTTTGTCTTATTCCAGTCAAAAAACTATTCAACATTTTACAATTGTAGTTTATTTTATTGTGTTAATTATTGTTGTTTTCTAGTGGCACTAGATAAGAAATAAATGCAATGACATATGCACGGTTTTAAATGTTTTCTACAATTGTAAGATCTGGAATAGTTCTTGGACATTTTTTAAAAAACACTTCTACAAACAGATTTGCTAATATGTGTTAGATATAAACCACATTTTTCATGTTGGTGTCATTATAGGCATGACATCGGCATCCAGAAGTTTTCCAGGAGAACGCTGAACAGCCTGCATTTTGAACCCACGACATCCTGATGAGCCCATCACTGCTGGCTGGTCTTCACAAGGACATTTTGAGCGTGGAGCCATTGTTGCCTTTTGCAGGTTGTAGTAGTAAACTTTAAAAACCACTAACACTTATCTGTATGTTTCTTTAATTCCTTTATTTTGTCTAGAATTTAAAACTTCATGTTTTTTTCTTTTTAGATATGCTCAAAGCCCTGGCTGTGGTTTCTCGATCCAGACCCTCCGGCAGATGAAGTAGCTGACGGAGCTGACTGTAGCTGACTGGACCCTGTCCAGTCTCCACGCCATCAGAGAGACCTGCCAGAAGTTCAAAACATTTTTAAATGTCTCACAAGCAGAATCAGATTTAATTGAGGCAGATACACGCAAACAGTCATGCAGTGAACAATGGCTCACTGCTCACACATTATTTATATAAGTCACAAACAGAAACAACACATACCAGAAGATGTGTTTGTGTTAGTCATTTCACTTGTTAAAGGACAGAAAGTAACCTGCTAAATTTTTTTTAATGATGCCTTCTCTGACAACTTGGAGACTTTAGAGAGTTTAATGTTTATGTTTTTTTTTTTTTTTTGCTAAGTCATTGGATGAGCAGAGAGCTGGACTATAAACTAGAGAACAGATCTGACAACAGCAGAGTCACAAAGAGGATTTTCTTTCGGCCTGGTTAGGTCACCATGATAAGAGAGACTGACCTGTTTTTGTTGTAAACGCTCTTTCTTTATCTAGAGAGATTCAAAATCCGAAAATGTGACTAAAATAGCATTTGTATATTAACAGATTAAAAAATTTAACTAAACAAAAGTTCCACTTCACTAAAAGTCAAATTACAGCACAGTTTCTTTTTTTTTTTAAAGGTTGGTGTGTTCATTTCTAAATTTAATGTACTACAATCAATGTCTGTTTTGGGATGTGTGGACTATTTCATTAATCAATTACTGTAATAAACATGGATTTGAATACAGTATATAAATTTGGTCTAATTGGGGAGGGAATGACTGAGCCAGCTGAGGAGTGCTGTGAGTTTTCATTGGATTAGCGTGATGTCCTTCAAAAACTTCAAAAGGCCACAACACTCCTTGTACAATACATACGTCTTCCTCAGTGAACTTTGTGTCCTGGATGCAGAGAGGTGGCCAGGTTCAGACTAGCTTCCCTTTTTCCACCTCTGACTTGACATCAAACCCTTTGTCAGCAAGGAGTTGGTGGCCATTTGCTGCTGTAAAACAAAGTATTAATTCATATTTGACAATAAACAAAACAGTCTTGTGTATAGTTAAACTGTATGCTTATATACATTGATGACAGGATTGCTTTTTTTTTCTGGGACAGCATTTAACCGATGCTCCCAGCAAAACTGTGCAAATAACTTACAGAAACAGAGAAATGGCTGAAATGTTTTTAAAGTCAGACCTCAAATAATGTTAATAAAACATGTTTGTCTTGTGGAAAACTATACTGTATATTTTTTCAACGAGTTCAAGAGTTCAAATGATAACAGGCTAACAGTGCAGTGGTATGTTCATTTTTATAGAGCTGCGTGTTTTCCAATTTAATCACCTGTTATTCCTTCAGGGAGTTGAAGGAGGAATGTCCTTGCATGTCGCAGGTTGACACTTCAACACAGGCAGTGGACTAAGGTACAGCCAGGTCTAGTAGAACTAGCTAGCTGCTAGCTTAGCAACTGTCCAGTAGCATTCAGCTGCGGGAGGTTGTTCTCTGTTTTGTCTGTTTCCCATATCCAAGATGTAATGTAGGAATGTAATCCACGGAGTTTGGATCATTAATGTCCATGCCAGATAATAAATGCTGATTACACACGTTGCTGCTTTGTGTCGGGGTGAAGTCCTGCCGGCGAAGCGCTCATCTTCCTCCACATCTTCCTTCTTTTAGTCGCTTTACTCGACTTTCCTAGAGGGACTTGGTAAAACGAACAAGTCTCACCTTCTTCTTTTACTCGTTGAAGTTGCCTGGAACAATTATAAACACAATAAAAGTCATATTTCTCCACCGCGACCGTTGCCAGTAATGACAACACTCCAGTTGCGTGCCCTTGCTTCCGGTTGAGTCTCGAAAAATGCGAGTGCGCATGCGCGATGACGTCAACTGGTAAAAGGTCTATTCTGTTTGGATAAATTTCTGATTTGTTTTCCTGCCTCCTGAGGACTCCTGGGTGCAGCCGGACGACTCCTGTGTGCATCAGCCAATGACATGGATGTAGCTGCCGCTCTGCCACAGCTCCACATCCACTGTTGCTATAGCAGTATTTTGTAGAAAGCATGTTGGATTATTTTTCTTTTCCAAAAGTGTTTTTGCCAGAAACATCCATGTGGTGGTCTGAACACCAGCCGGCGGTCTGCTGTGCTGTTTTTTTGTCAGCCATGTTTTTCACTCTGAGCCTCTGTTGCTCACCAGCCAGAGCTCTGGTTCTTTCAGGTTGCTGCTGATCCACATGTGGCTCTGTTGGGCTGCTTGACCCATTTTAACCACTTTATCTGGTTCATTCTGTGATACTAATACTGCACACACAACAGGGGTGTTCGTTTTTCTTACTGATGCTTGTAAAAGTTCCCTCTTCTTCTTTTAAAGAGTGTGAAACAGATTAGAAAGAATGGCTTTTACTTGGACTTTGTGCAGTCATTGCATGCATCATACAAAGTAAAACAACTGTAGATGAATATGAAGACAGTAATTAGTCCTTTTTGTTTCTCGTTCAGGCAGCATCCTGTCATGAAGTTCCAGAAGTTGAGCCAGCGTTGAAGTTGACGCTGTCAGCGAGTCCAACCTACGTTGCTCTACACCCACCTTCAACACACGTTCCCTTTTAGTTTTTTTTTTTTAAGTCACTCGTCATAGTTTCTTCTCATCTGCTGAATACAACCCCAGAAAGTTTCTGAAGCTCTCCAAATAAAGGCTTGGTCCTGTATCTGCAAATAGTCCTTCTGGCTGCAGGTCAGCACCTCGTACTGCATTTTCTCAGTAGTCCTGCATCCTTGCACCTTGAGCCATCATTGAAACCACCTTAGCCACCTCCTTGGTTGAGCACAAGTTCTTGGTGAGGACAGCTGTCCACTTAAACTGCCGCCGTCATGTCCAGTTGACGTAAGGCTTCCACTCCCTGTATGATCCGGCCTGAGGTGACCCCAGTGGATCTGGATTATGAGGAGGAAGAGTCACACGACATGCAGGTACTTTCAATTCAGGAAGTCAAAGTTCACTCATTTTTAAGGAGCTCTGTGGTGGACGTGTCATGGTATTGTCTCGGTTGTGGTATATTTGCTTGTCTGGGCCATTGCTAGTATAGATTGCTGTTTAATGGTTTGTCGACGGGCGTATAATGTGCCGTAAAGAGGTTCTCTTGTTTGTAATATTGAATGTAACATTGTAATTGTAGTTATTCTCATCACTTATCTTGTGTAGAACAACTTTACTTTCTTACAGTACTACTAGAAGTCCACATACCAAGCTGGTACGGTATAAACGTGTCTGTTTGCAGATTTAAAACCTGTTTGACTTCTTCCTCTTTCTTCTGCCAGACAACACAGAACCATGTTCAGGAGGCACCGATCACTACAGGCCCATCTACTCAAGCAGAGCCATCCACAAACCTGGATCCAACTGGCAAGGCCTCAAACCTTCCCACGGGTCCGGACAAACCAGAAACTGCACCGCCAGACCCTTCCAAGTCTCAGCGCAGACAGCAGGGGGGCTACAAGTGCAAATACTGCACCTTTTCCATGCAGAATCTCAACACTTTCAAAGAACACGTGGATGCCAATCATCCAAACGTCATTTTCAACCCGCTGTATCTGTGCACCGTCTGCAACTTCAACACGAAGAAGTTTGACACCCTGACAAAGCACAATGAGAGATTTCACCTGGGGGAGAGCAACTTCAAATTCAAACGCATCAAAATGAACAATCAGACGATCTTGGAGCAGACGATTGAGGGCTGCAGCAACAATACAGTCGTGTACAACACGTCAAGCGTCCTCACGGGGAAAGGGGACGGACTGGGTTCGAAGCAACTCAGCAAATCTGCCACGGTCAAAAACCAAAAAACCAAAATAATTTTAACAGACACCAAATGGACAGAGCCTCTTTTGGGTAAACTGACCCCCGATCTGGCCAAGAAACCAATCATTGCTCTAAATGTGAACGGGACGGTCATCATCCCCGAGTCGGCCCTCCTCGCAGCAGATGGTCTTTCTCACATCATACCTTCTTTACAGCAGCCTATAAACTACACCCAGGTAGGAAGAACTCTGAGAATACGGGGATTTAACACAGAGACATTTTGTCTACCATACTAACGAAAACAGTTCAAGGATCCAATGAGGGTGATTGTGAGTCTTGCAGATAGGAACAATCTGCATGGCGACTGGTCAAAAACTGAGAGTTGGAGACTAATGCAGTTCTCATCATCTGTCATCAAATCAAATACTTTTTGTACGCCCATCGAAAGATGGACGTATTTTGGTATTGTCTATGTCCGTACTTAAATCTGTAAACTTTCTCTTGTCCTGCGCAAAACCTGATCATCTCAAGATAATTTAACAAATATTTATACATGTATGGAGTCTCATGTACACTTCATCACCCCAGCTTCAAGGTCACAAATCAAGACCAAATATTATAAGATAAGATAAGATGCCTTTATTAATCCCACAGTGGGGAAATTTACATTGCCACAGCAGCATAGAGGACAGAGCAGGACCAGTTCAGAAAATGTTAAAAAATCTCTATATACATAAATAATACAAATTAGTACAAAAAAACACTGAAACAGTATAAAACGAAATATAGCTACTAAGAGCTACTAAGAGCAGCGCAAGTTCTTTGTTTTGATCAGGCATGTTGCCCTATCTTATCAATGGGCGAATAATGTGCTGTATGCAGTACTCTTGTTATCGTTAGAGCTAGGGCTGAACGATTTTGGAAAATCTAATTGCGATTTTTTTTCTATAAATTGCGATTGCGATTTAAAATGTGATTATTTTTTTAATACCTTCTCAAGTATTTTTCAACAAACAGACGCAACAAATCAATCTGTTTTATAATAAACAATGTCAGATTTATTTAAAGCAGAGATTACAATAAAGCAAGCAAATGTATGACTTTTCTTTTCACCATGTCTATTTTTTCTTGTTTCATAAACGCAATAGTAAACAAGTTAAGTGAACTTCCTAACTACTGTCTGAACTTCACATGACAGTTATTAAATAAATATAAAAAATTAGATATAAAAAAATTAAACTTACCGTACTGCTTTCCAGCCAGTAACATCATAAAAAAATAAAGTGCAAAAAACAAAGAGAATCTGCTTTAACCAACCCGTTCTGGGAATTCAAACTCAGTGAACACAAAATAAACTAGTACCGTAAACACCGGAGGAAAATACGCTCCGGTGTTTAATACGCTTTGTCAAATTATTAACAATAAACAAGAAAAAATTGTACACAATACGCCTCGGTGTTTAATACGCGTCATCGCCACGCGACGCGTCAGCTTTGTCCTGATCAAGATGGCGGCGACAGAAGCAAGCCAGTACGAAGAACTTCACAAGGAAACACGGTAAAAACTAGTGATGTCCCGATCAGGTTTTTTTGACCCCGAGTCCGAGTCCTTTAATTTGAGAATTGGCCGATTTCGAGTCCCGATCCGATACTTCTAAAATACATTTTTAAAATGAAGGGGAAAAAAGAAACGGATCCAGATGTCCCTTAATTTTTATATTATTTACCTTAATATTTAACAGAGTACTTCTGTGAGGTAGATTGAACAATCAAGTACCGTAATAAGATTTAAAAAAAATTCTTCACATTGAAGTTTAGTGCAACAGTATGAAATAAAAATGTCTAATTTAAAATAAGCAGCTCAACTTAAAATACTGAGCAGGGTACTTCTGTGAGGTAGATTGAACAATCAAGTACTGTAATAAGATTTTTTTTTAATTCTTCACATTGAAGTTTAGTGCAACAGTATGAAATAAAAATGTCTAATTTAAAATAAGCAGCTCAACTTAAAATACTGAGCAGGCATGTAAACAAATAAGAAACTTAGGTTGTTGTGTTAAATGCAGCCTTTTCCTTACCTCCTCTTGAAATACGAACTGTCTGTACCTCCTCTTGAAATACGAACTGTACATATCTCACAGTTTGCAAACGCAATATCGTTGTCATCCACTTTAAAATATCTCCACACGACAGACATCGCTGCCTCCCTTCAAGCTGCCGCGTTCCGCGTCTTTTTTACGACAGTCACTGCTTTACGGCAGGCGCTGCTGCAAAAATATTGTGCACGTTTTGTTTCGAGACAATTTGACTCTGTAACACAACATACAGTTAATATAATATTCCCGTTTGTGTTTAGAATAAATATACACATATATATTCGATCCCTGATCGGTGTGTAACGCCCGATTCGAGTCGAGTCCGAAATCACGTGATCGGGACCGATTTCCGATCACGTGATCGGATCGGGACATCCCTAGTAAAAACAATTATTTTTTTGCGAGAAAAAATATATTTCTTAGCTGACTTTATAGAAGACGTGCTCCTGAGTTTAACAAAATGTTCAAATCAGCTGGATTAAAAAAAAATATTTGCCGATTTTTATGCAGGCGTCAGGCGGGTCAGACCGGACGCTTTCTTTCTTTAAATTTAGCTAAATAAACGCTTAAAAATATATATTTCTTAGCTGACTTAATAGTAGACGTACTTCTGAGTAGGGGTTGAACGAGTACATAATTTTTAACCTCGACATTAACATAAAAAAACTCGAACGACGCTCGAGTAGCCGATGACGTCACAGTGTCTTACGATGCAAAATAAATAAATAAATATAAATGCCTAAAAACGTCTTTACAAAAAGAAAAAAAAGACCAACAAAGCATTGGGAGCATTTATTATGCTCCTATCATTTATCATACTGCACATAAGTCACAGGAAAAACAAAACTATTAGTTATATTAATAATATTAAAAGTGAAAGTATAAGGCGATGAAAACCGAAACTTAAAAAACAAATGGGGCCACAGCCACACCGTACCACCGCCTGCAGCTGTGCAATTTAGGTTTACTTTTAGAGATTGTGTTTATAGATTTTTAATAGCTCTAGAGAGATGAATATTTGTTTTTTGTTTGTGAAACGAGAGAGATGAAGCCTTCGACCGTGTTATATATGGGACCTGCATTGCAACACTGCCCTCTGCTGTCACAACAATCTACTACGGTGTTGAAGCAAAGAACGTCAACAGGATGTTTCAATGAGAGGCGCAATTCATAAAATTATAAACTGTTTTACCTTTTTGACAAGACTGGACCAGCTTCATAGATCCGTGCGCACAAAGGAATCCATTTTGTAGCGTCTACTAAAAGCTAAAAGCTACCGCGCGCTCTGTTTTTATCACGTGATGACGTCACTACGGGTACCCGAGTTGGACAAAAAAGCCTCGATAGAAGTCAAAGCACTCGATCTCTCGAAAACTCGGTTATTCTGTTAATGCACTACTCCTGAGTTTAACGAAATGTTCAAATCAGCTGGATAAAAAAAAAAAAGTTCGCCGATTTTTATGCAGGCGCCAGGCGGGTCAAACCGGACGCTTTCTTTCTTTAAATTTAGCTAAATAAACGCTTAAAAAATATATTTCTTACCTCACTATAGCAGACGGGCTCCTGAGCTGAACCAAATGTGAAATCAGCTGGATTTAAAAATCTGCGGTGTGGTTTATGAGTGGTATCTTGCAAACAAAAACAGCTACCGGTACATCCACAGCAGGGAGCGGGCAGCGACAGAGTCATCAGTCCGACCAAAGGAGGCTTTTTTCGGACACATGCAAGTAGAAACTTCTGGAAGTGGCCCCTCTTCCTCTTCGCTCTCTGAGTCCTCTGCTGGCTGCTGCCTACAGCGCCCGTATAGCGGCCGAAACTGGTACTGCACCATTTTTGCCAAAAATGAAAAACGAAGAATCAGAGCGAAAAATGGGTCTAAAAATATGGGAAAAAATCCATAAATAATACTCTTCGGTGTTTAATACGCTGGACATTCAAATGAGCAAAAATACAGCGTATAATACAACAGTTTTTACGGTATCTGTTCTTATTAAATGTTTTAAATGTTAAAAAAAAAAAACTCTTGGAACAATAATGTAAACATTATAGTCAGTAACAGCAGGATGCAGAGCCTTGTGAACAGACTCCAACACCTCAATATCCTGCCAGGTTGGGATAAGGGAGCATGCATAACGGTCACCTGACAGCACCTGAGAAATGGCTTTGAGCTGCTCTAGCACCCTGGATCATCATTTCTTTGGATCCCCATCTTGTTGGACATTCAGTGATGAGGCTGTGTCCAGGAAGTTTGAGCTCCCTCTTCAGTCATTGCTGCCTTCTTTTTCCAACTGTGGGAGAGACACTCTGTCATCCTTCAGTGCATGTCCTGTAATACAAAATAAAAAATAAATGCACACATTCACATCCTCCACTCTCACTTACACACGTGCAAAAATTGAGGACCAGAAAAATCTTCTCACTTTGTTAGTTAAAAACAATGTACAGGTTTTAGCTTTTCCCAGTTTGTCAACGTTAAGTGAATGCAAAACGTGATGACTAAATAGCTTCACATTACTGAACATAATAATTAACATTTTTATTTAAAACGGACAATAAAAAGGATAGTATAACAGTCGTGACATCACAACCAGGTTTGGTAATACACGTAATGAGAAATTGCATCACCTCATCTAAACAACTATGCGCTAAGCTAACGATCATTAAACACTGCTAGTTTTTAAAAAATCAGCTTGCGCAAAACGTGTGTGTTACTGGTTCTGTATTAATTCATATCACTAATGACATAAATGTTTTTTAAAAAATCAGATAATGAATGCGCTTTTTCACGCAGAACGTTAGCTTGCTGAGTGTTACGACCCGAAGGCACGTAACATAAAGAGAGGGACACGAGACACAGAATGAGGTTTAAAAATAAAAGAGTTTTTATTTTTGGTCTCTCAGCGGGACGTCTCAGGGTGCACCGCAGCTGTTGTGGAGAGAAAAATAACCCACTCTGCGTCTTCGTGCCCACAAAAAGAAAGTAATAAAAAGAAAGATGGACCTGATGAGCCAATTCAAAGAAATAAACGGGCACCACAGGGGGCCAGCTCCATACAGAGTCGTCGAAGCCCCTGTCAGCGCCGGGCTAAGGTCAAAACTCCCACCTAAAGTAAACAAAAAAGTGAAAAACAAGGCAATTGGTCTCACCAGGTCAAATCCAGCTTTGGGATGGCTAACAAACAAAAAAACTCCAAGTCCAGCGGGTCACTCACGTGCCCCGCACACAGCGACCACGTGAGCAGGTCTCAGCTCCAGCTTCTCCCAACAATGACAGCAGGTCACAGCTCCAGGTTCTCTCAGTACCGACAGCAGGTCTCAGCTCCAGCTTCTCACAGCACGACAGCAGGTCACAGCTTCTTCTTCTTACAACAACATTGGCTTCTCTTCTTCAAGTCTCAGCTGCTTGGACCTCTTCTCAGTTTCTTCTTCGTCTGCTGCTGCTGCTTCTTCTGGTCTGCTGCTTCTTCGTCTGGTCTGCTGCTTCTTCATCTGCTCAGCTTCTGCAGTTTCTTCTTCTTCTCATCATCTGGTCTGCTGCTTCTTCGTCTGGTCTGCTGCTTCTTCATCTGCTCAGCTTCTGCAGTTTCTTCTTCTTCTCATCATCTGGTCTGCTGCTTCTTCTTCTGGTCTGCTGCCAATCAGCCTCCCAAAAACCACTGCACACCATTGCACACCACTGCACACCACTAAAAAGCTCATCCCACTGGCCTGAATGAAAAGACATCCCCATGGGGCTGTAACACCCACCCCCCACAAAAGACTTTGCATGGAAAAACGTAGCTAAACCCATGCAAAGCACCCACAAAAAAACCAAAACAACAACTACCTAACACAATAAAAAACAACAACAACCCAGGATAAAAAATAAAATAAAAAAACCCAGCACCAACACCCATTGTTCAGATTCAAAATATCCCAAACCCAAAAATGCACCTTTTATCTGGAACTACTCTCAAAGACAGCCGTTCAGCAACACCCACAACACCGAATTTACTGACACCAGCTATAGAATGAGAGTGTTGCATGGGTAAGACAGCCAGACACAAAATGTTCCCAGCTGTAGCACTGGCCAGCACTGGAAAACACCACGCCGGTGGCAGTAACAGCACCCCTGGGCAGCTCCACTAACAGCCTCTTTGAAAACACAGGACACAGAGTCAATCAACACATTATCATGGTCAGAGACAGCTGGAATGTGACTTAAAGGAGCAGGAGAAACCACATGTTTTGCCACTCCAACATCAGAACCAAACAAAAAACAGTCGCCGAGATCCACTTCTTCATCGACCAGCTCACCTCTCACTTCCCGCTGATAACCTAGAGGCAGGACATCAGACTCAGAGCACGGCACTGGGACGTACTCTGGCTCAGAGACAAACAAACAACAGTCACTCAGATCAATCACAACACCGTCCCCAACGCATTCATCCACCACCTGTGGTGTCACCCCTGGAGACACCAACCCACCATCCACAGCCAAACCATCATTCACAAGCTCAGAGATGCCCGCAACAAGAAAACTGGAGCACTGTCCCACCTCATCATCGCTTGCACACCACCCGGGGTGACAGCCCACCCCACTAAACGGGACATGTCTAACACCAAGCTCTAAGTCTCTCATTCGAACCTTATGATGCAACTCTAATTTCTGCTGCTCTAACCGAACTTCCTTTTCCCTCAAAGCAGTGCGCTGTTACACTAAAACAAGCTCCTTGTCCTGTAAAGCAAGCTGATGTCTGAGCGCCATGTCCTTCAAAGCTTGAGCACGACTGAGCTCCAAGACAGATTCAGTCTCCAACTGAATCTGCAACTCCTTCACCCTCAAAGCAGATTGTCTCTTGTCTAATTCGATCTCCCTCAAACGAATTACAGTAGCATAGTCCATGGTTGCTGGAAGAAAAAAAATTTTTTTAATACAGCTAACCCCAAAAAAAACTACTGCCCACAGACTACAGCACACGACCACCAAAAAAAAAAAACAGCCGTGCCTGAACGCACCACAGCTGACAACTCTCACACAATCAGCAACAACCGCACAACACCAAACACCACCACCTCCCATCCAAAAACGCGCGTCCTAACGCGCGATAGCCGAACAAAAACAACAAAACAGCCCAAAAAGCGCAAAAAGTGTGACAAGCCACAAATAAATAAAAAAAGTTAGACAAGGCAAAAAAAAAAAGGAGGGACCAACAAAAAAGGAAAAAAAGTCCAGTTCAAAACTAGGAAACCTTGAGACGAGCCCCCATTTTATGTTACGACCCGAAGGCACGTAGCATAAAGAGAGGGACACGAGACACAGAATGAGGTTTAAAAATAAAAGAGTTTTTATTTTTGGTCTCTCAGCGGCACGTCTCAGGGTGCACCGCAGCTGTTGTGGAGAGAAAAATAACCCACTCTGCGTCTTCGTGCCCACAAAAAGAAAGTAATAAAAAGAAAGATGGATCTGATGAGCCAGTTCAAAGAAATAAACAGGCACCACAGGGGGCCAGCTCCATACAGAGTCATCAAAGCCCCTTTCAGCGTTGGGCTAAGGTCAAAACTCCCACCTAAAGTAAACAAAAAAGCGAAAAACAAGGCAATTGGTCTCACCAGGTCAAATCCAGCTTTGGGATGGCTAACAAACAAAAAAAACTCCAAGTCCAGCGGGTCACTCACATGCCCCGCACACAACAACCACGTGAGCAGGTCTCAGCTCCAGCTTCTCCCAACGACGACAGCAGGTCACAGGTTCTCTTAGCACCGACAGCAGGTCTCAGCTCCAGCTTCTCACAGCACGACAGCAGGTCACAGCTTCTTCTTCTTACAACAACATTGGCTTCTCTTCTTCAACTCTCAGCTGCTTGGACCTCTTCTCAGTTTCTTCTTCTTCTGGTCTGCTGCTTCTTCTTCTGGTCTGCTGATTCTTCTTCTGGTCTGCTGCTTCTTCATCTGCTCAGCTTCTGCAGTTTCTTCTTCTTCTCATCTGGTCAGCTGCTTCTTCATCTCACTTCTGCTGCTTCTGATTAATCAGGACTGCTGCAACTGCTTGAACCTAAATAGAGGGAGCAATAACTCCACCTACAGCCTGCTTTAATGAGCAACAGCTGCAGCCAATCAGCCTCCCAAAAACCACCAAACACCACTGCACACCACTAAAAAGCTCATCCCACTGGCCTGAATGAAAATACATCCCCATGGGGATGTAACACTGAGCTAGCTGCTAACAGGGCACCGTCAACAACAGCCCCGGTCACATGACCAGCTCGCTCTCTGTTTATCTACCGCTGTCTCTGTGTTTCAGCCTCTAAGATCAGATACACGTTTACATGGGCTAACTTACCTGAATTTTTTACTTTTATGACTTCTGTCGAGCCTGAAGCAACTGTGTTGGAGCGCGCAGTGTTGACTTCTCCCCCTCCCTGCCTGCTCGGTTGCTCCGCTGCAGTGAGCTGCTCGGCTCACTACCAAGTCACGTGACCAGTCAAACCGCAGCCTGTGCGATTAGAGAATCGCGCTTTAACATATCGCGAGATTATTGCAAATGCGATTAATCGTTCAGCCCTAGTTAGAGCCTATCAGTGGTTCCCAACCCTGGCCCCTGAGGAACACCACCCTGCTTGTTTTAGTTGTACCTCTGCTCCAACACACCTGATTTGAATGAATGGGTGATTAACAGGCTTCTGCTGAACTTAATTAAACCACTGAATCAGGTGTGTTGCAGCTGAGAAACAACTAAAGCATGCAGGATGGTGTTCCTCAAGGACCAGAGTTGGGAACCACTCTAATTTCCAGTCTGACTTTTTTTGACCAGGAAAATGCAGAAGTTGGTGTGAGAATAAAATAATACCAGATGTCCGTTTAATTTGTATCAGTCAAGGAAAAATAACAACCTCTGTGACTCGTTTTGTTTCAGGTGCCGAAGATCGCAGTGCCCCTCAACACAACCAAATACAACCCCTCCCTGGACGACAACCTGACACTCATCTCTTCCTTCAACAAGTTTCCCTACCCGGCGCAAGCAGAGCTCTCGTGGCTTACCGTAGCCTCGAAACACCCCGAGGAGCAAATCAAAGTCTGGTTCACCACGCAGAAGCTCAAACATGGCATCAGCTGGTCTCCTGAGGAGGTATTCAGATCATTTGTGGTGTTTTAGGTCCTGGGTTTCTCTCAAGCGGGGCTAAACTAATGTTTCTGTGTTTAATAATGAAATAACAGATGTTTGTTGGTGAATGTGTAGGTTTTTTCACATTTATTAAGTCTTATGTAGGTGTTACGCTTTAACTTTAGCTAATTTAAGACGCATATAATTATTTA
>JBBPBX010014605.1:15617-28213 GCA_038048925.1 Garcialebias charrua
AAAAAAAATTATAACCTGCTGTTTACTGGAAATAACTTTGGCTTCTCTGCAGACAATCCGCTAAAATATTAACTTTTAAATGGCTAAATTGGACGGATCGAGTTTGTAGCTCCTCCATTGTTTTCAAGCTGCGCAGTAGAGAAAATTCTTGTCATGACGTCATCATCCTGCGACGGCGAAATCCCTATTTATCGTGTTAAAAAAATGGCGCTAATTTTAAACTGTTTTTGGGAGGAATTTTCATTCATTTAACATTATTTTAGCAAAAACGGTCAGAGGTCAATCTTAATATTTATATATGTTGTGCCATTTTTTGAAAAGTTGAAAGATCATGTCAGGGGAGCTTTAATGTTCATGAGTCCACCATCAGGAGAACTCTGAACAACAATGATGCTAATGGCAAGGTTGAAGGAGAAAGACATTGCTCTCCAAAAAGAACATCGCTGCTCATCTGCAGTTTGCTGAAGATCACGTGGACAAGCCAGAAGACTGTTGGAAGAATGTTTTGTGGATGGATGAGTCCAATATAGAACTTTTGCTTTAAATAAAAAGTGTTATGTTTGGAGAAAGGAAAACATAATTCCTGTACAAGAACCTTCTCCCATCTGTGAAACATGGTGGTGGTCGTATCATGGTTTGGGTCTGTTTTGCTGCCTCTGGGCCAAGATTGCTTGCCGTCATTGATGGAACAACAAATTCTAAATTATATCGGATAATTCTAAAGGAAAATATCAGGACATCTGTCCATGAACTGAATGTCAAGAGAAGGTGGGTCATGCAACAACACAATGACCCTCAGCACATAAGTGGTTCTACCAAAGAATGGGCCAAGAAGAATAAAGTTCATTTTGTTGAATAGCCAAGTCAAAGTCCTGACCGTAATCCAATCCAGATGTTGTGGAAGAACCTGAAGCAGTTAATGTGAGAAAACCACCAACATCCAGAGTTGAAGCTGTTCTGTACAGAAGAATGATCTAAAATTCCTCCAAGGAGAGCAAGACTGAGTAAATGTTACCAGAAAAGTATAGTTGCAGTTACTGCTGCACGGGGAGGGGGGAGGGGGTGTTGTCACACCAGATACTGAAATCAAAGGTTCACATACTTTTACCACACACCAATATGTAATATTGGATCATTTTCCTCAATAAAAAAAAACAAGTATAATATTTTTGTCAGTTTAACTGGGTCCTCTTTATCTACTTTTAGGACTTGTATAAAAATCTGATGATTTTAGGTCAAATTTATACAGAAATATAGAAAATTATAAAGGGTTCACAAACTTTCAAGCACCACTGTATATTGTCTTTGTTAATCCAGCAGTTCTCTATCCAGTACAGGTTACATTTTTGTATCCTTTTGTTTGTACCTTTAAACAGCACATTTTATCACTCCAAGACACAAAATGTGCTTCTTTTCAAATGTAGTAATATAATCAACAGATGAAAACATGCACACCAATATCCACTGGAATGTGTGCCAGATAAAAAAAAAACTAAAAATAAACAAGAACAATGAGTAAAACTACTAACTAAATAGAGCTCCCACTGAACAGATTTATAATTGATGTTTCGGGTCACCTTCTTTTCTCAGACTAATAAACAATACAAGAACCACATAAGAATTTAAAAATGTGCAAGTGGTTTGAAACATAAATTTTTATTAAAATTATTTAATGAGAGCTCTGTTTGGTGTGCAGATTTAATCACTGTTCTTCACAAGTACAAAAATGTATCAATTGTAACTACAGAATTGATTGCAGAGAAAGCCTCTGATTCTCAATGACAAACATTCAATGTGAAGCATTGTTGTCTCCTTTTGAGCTGGAAGAAATGGCTTAACAGGATAAGTAAGTGAAAAAGAGTAATCTGCCGTGCTGCTGCCTTGACAAAAAGAGGGTAGGAATGACAGAAAAATTATATTTGAACCTTTCGTCCAATGACTAGTGTCAGCAATTGTTGCATCTACAAATAAACAAGTGTATAAAACCTGCTGTTACACACTTGTACAAAAAACAAAAAGAATAATTTTACTGACACATATTTGTAACTTAAAAGGGGGAGTGGTGGTGAGGTTAGAGAAGGCTAGCCTGTGATCCGAAGGTCCCCACAGACAGACAGTATTAAAATTAGGGTGGGAAAAGTGAAACACCCACACCTGCCTCCACCCTTTCTTGCCCTACTTTGGGCACTTGAGAAAGGCCATTATCCCCCACCATCTGCTCCCCTGGGTGCCCTAGTTGGCAGCTTGTTTTAAATGCAGATAAATCAAAGGTGATGCTTTTTTTCCAATGGGAGATTTGAAAGTAAGGATCTTCCAGTCATTACTGTCTAAAATTTGAAAATGTGTCACAGTATAAATATTTAGGCTTTTTAATAGATGATTCTTTGTCTTTTACTTCTCACATTCAACAGCTGGTGAAGAAACTAAGATTGAAATACAAATTTTATTTCAGGATCAGATCCTGTGTATCTTTTGAGTTGATGCTACTTTAATGTCTGTACTGGACTATGGTGATATTTTATACATGCATGCTCTTAAAGCCAGTGAATCTCTTGTTCTGGTCCCAAGCCCGGGTAAATGGTGAGGGTTGTGTCAGGAATGGCATACGATGTAAAACACTTTTGCCAAAACCATAATGCGAGTTCATCAAAGTGAAACATACCGGATTGGTCGAGGCCCGGGTTAACAACGACCACCACTGGGGCCGTTGACAAACAGGGTGCCGGCGAAAATTGTGCTACTGTTGGTCGAAGACCCCGAGGAGGAAAACGTGTCAGGAGACAGAGAGAGAAGAGGAAAGTGAAGAATGTAGGACTGAGGGTTGCAACTCTAGATGTGGGGACAATAGCTGTGTTTCCATCAAGGTTTCTAGATGCGCATTTTGAAGCATCGCATCAGAAATGCTGAATGGAAACGGCAAAATTTGAGTTAACTTCCTCTAATTCGCTCAAAAGTTGATACGCTCACTTGAGATGGTTTTTGGGGGTTTCGAAAGAGAGCTGATGCGCAAAACGACAGATGGAAACAGATTTGCCGACTCATTTCTGCCGTAGCGAACATTCACGTCATGTGACTGATCAGCTGTTTCCGTTCCGGACAACATGTAACATCGCTAAAACTAGTTGGCATGACAGAATAAATACAACTTGCCCGATAGCAACACATACCTGAAATATTCTCTCCATTTTGCCGAGATGTGTGGTCGGGTTCTGTTTTCAACCGTTACTTCCTGTTTACTGTAGACATGCGTAACGCTGATGTCTGACGTAATGATGCTGATGTCTGACGTAATGCCGCTTTGCCTGCCCTGGTTGATGCGCTTCAAGCCAGTTAATGGAAACACTTCTGATACGCATTAATTTGTATTTACATTTTTGCGAGATTAAAAAAATTAGCTCAAAATTCGAAATGAAAATAGATGGAAACACGGCTAATGACAGGCAAAGGTAGAGAGCTGGCTGACATGATGCAGAGAAGAAAGGTAGATGTTTTATGTGTCCAAGAGACCAAGTGGAAGGGCAGCAAGGTCGCAGCATTGGAGCAGGGTTCAAACCGTTTTACCATGGTGTGGATAGAAAGAGAAATGGAGTAGAGGTGGTCCTGAAGGAGGAATTGGCAAAGAACGTAGTAGAGGTGAAGAGAGTGTCAGATAAGGTGATATGCCTGAAGGTAGAAGTAGAAGATCTGATGCTAAACATCGTCAGTGGTTATGCTCCACAGGTTGGATGTGATGGGAAGGAGAAAGACACATTTCAGAAAGATCTGGATAAAGTGATAGAGGGTATTCCCAGGGAGGAAAGAGTGGTGATTGGAGCAGACCTGAATGGAGATGTTGGTGAAGGAAACAGAGGGAATGAGAAAGTGATGGGTAGGTTTGGTGTCAAGGAAAGAAACCAGGAAGGACAGATGGTTGTGAATTTTGTCAAGAGAATGGAAATGGCTATAGTCAATACAGTACCTATTTACAAAAGCGGGAGGAACATAGAGTGAGTGACCTATAAGAGTGGAGGAAGGAGTACGCAGGTCGATTACATTCTGTGTAGAAGAGGAAACCTGAGGGATATTGGAGACAGTAAAGCCCCCATTATAGCTCTGCGTACATCCGTACACATGCCCGTACGCACGTACTGTACGCAAAGAGTTCAACCCTTTACCTCAGCATACGTTCTTGCGTACATTCTCGCGTTTTCGCACCATATTCTTGACGTCATTTGAGCAGCTGCTGCACAGCTCCAGACAAGGAGCGTTTGCCTACGGGACAAATTAAGGTTGCTAATTGTTCATTTGCTGACACGCCTACTGAATTGATTGACAGGTCGGGAAGAAAAAAAGGTGAGAGCTGGCAGCTCCAGCCGCAGCGGTGTTCTGTGTTTACATGTCAATAAAAAGTTCTAAAAAATAAAAAATAAACAGGGCGCACTGGTCCTGCAGCCCACATATCAGACCAGCCACCAGGAAATCTCCAGACTCTCCCGCAACCACGTTGGACCTGAGTTTAATTTGCTTGTGACAAATTTGTTCATTTCTCATCATTTCAGTCATGGAGTCAACGGAGGTGGAAGCGATCACTTGCCTTTTGGCAAAAAAAACTAAAGAAAAGGCCAGATCAAGGATGAAGAAGGGGGAATTTAATACATTTGTGTCACATACAAAACAGTCCGGCACCGAGAAATTTATTGTGAAACACCGCGTTTGCGTACGTGGAAGTAAAATTTGAGCTTTGCACGTACTTGCCCTGCGGGGGTACGCTTGTACCTCTGCGTTGTACGTGCGTACAACTGCGTATGGACATATGCAGAGCTATACTGGAGGCTTAAGGTTGTGGCAGGGGAGAGCGTGGCCAGACAGCATCGGATGGTTGTGTGTAGAATGACTGTTGTTGTGAAGAAGAGAAAAAGAGTAAAACTAGAGAAGAAGACCAAATGGTAGAAGCTGAAAAGGAAGAATGTTGTGAGAAATTCAGAGAGGAGCTGTTAAAGGCTCTGGGTGGTAAGAATGAGCTTCCAAATGACTGGGCTACTACAACAACAGCAATTAGAGAGAAAGGTAGGAAGACTTGGTGTGTCATATGGACCGAGAATGGATGATAAGAAAACCTGGTGTTGGAATAGTGAAGTGTAGGATGCCATTCAACTAAAGAGGTTAACCAAGAAGAAATATGACATGAGAGGACTGAAGAGAGGAGACATGAATATAAGGAGATGGGACATAGAGCAACGAGAGAAGTAGCTAAGGCCAAGCAGAGGGCGTACAATGGCTTGTATGGGAGATTGGACACTAAAGAGGGCAAGAAGGACTTATACCGATGGCAAGACAGAGGGATCAGGCTGGAAAGGATGTGCAACAGGTTAGGCTTTAGCACAAGTCCAGCACTTTGGTGTGGACTTGTTCCTGTTTAAAGTGCTTTATAAATAAAATGGTATGGTATGGTATGGTATAGGCTTATTAAAGATAGGAATAGTAATGTTCTAACAAGTGAGACGAGTGTGACAAGAAGATGGATGGAGTACTTTGAGGAGCTAATGAATGAAGAGAATGAAAGAGAAAGAGGTCATAGAAAGGTCATAGAAAATGTGGACAAGAAAGTAGGAAAGATTAGTGAGGGTGATGTCCGGAAAGCTCTGAAAAGAATGAAGAAGGGAAAGGCAGTAGGACCTGATGACATACCAGTGGAGGTTTGGAAATGTCTTGGAGAGATGGCAGTGAGGTTTTTGACTCAAATATTCAATAGCATATTTGATGGTGATAAAATGCCTGAGAAATGGAGACGAAGTGTGCTTGTGTCCATTTTAAAGAACAAGGGTGATGTACAGAGTTGTAGCAACTACAGCGGAATTAGGTTGATGACCCATACAATGAAGATAATAATAATAATAATAATAAACTTTATTTGTATAGCACCTTCCAACAATGCCTTGCATTGACCAAGGTGCTTAACAGGATAAAAAGATGAAAAAACTGGAACAATAAATCAATGAAAATAGAATAAGAAACAACAGCAATAAAAGAAGGCAATGGAAATAAAAAATGCTACAAACTAAAACTTTTTGAACAAGAGGAAATAAAAAGGCAATGTAGATAAAAAATGTTACATATTAAAATACCAAAAGTAATAACAGTTGCACACTGGAAGCTTATTTGAACTAGAGGAAATAAAAAGGCAATGGAAATAAAAAATGCTACATACTAAAATACCAAAAGTAATAAAAGTTACACACTGAAAGCTTTTTTGAACAAGTGTGTCTTCAGTCTGGTTTTGAACAGAGTCAGATCAGAGGTGGCACGCAGCTCAAGGGGGAGACTGTTCCAGGCTTTAGGGCCGGCAACAGAAAATGACCGGTCTCCCCATTGTTTGTACCTTGAGCGAGGCACCTCCAGCAGGTGTTGACTGGCAGATCGTAAAGCTCTGCCGGGCTGATGGGCTTTCAAAAGTTCTGAGATGTACAGAGGTGCAAGTCCATTCAGAGCTTTGAAAACAAACAGCAGCAGCTTGAACTGTATCCTGAACTGAACCGGGAGCCAGTGTAAAGAGGACAGGACAGGAGTGATGTGTTCATATTTTCGTGTGTTGGTCAAAAGGCGCGCGGCAGAGTTCTGTACAAGCTGTAATCGGGAGATGGAGGATTGATTAATACCAACATACAAAGCATTACAATAATCAAGTCTGGAGGTCACAAAGGCATGGATGGCCTTCTCCAGATCAGCACGGCTGAGAAATGACTTGACTTTGGAGAGCAGTCGGAGTTGAAAGAAGCTGGTCTTGACAACAGAACTGATCTGTTTATCAAGCTTTAAGTTGGAGTCAAGCTGCACTCCAAGATTTCTGACCACCGGGTTGAAGTGGGGGAGGGGGAAACCAACACTGGGACTGGGAAGGATGTTGCTGGTGTCATCAGGTGCACCAAATAAAATGCATTCAGTTTTATCTGTGTTTAGGTGGAGGAAGTTTTGAGAGAGCCAGTGCTTAATGTCATTTAAGCAGTTGACAAGAGTGTTTGAACTGAGTGAGGGGTTGGGAGTGACTGGCAGATAGATTTGTAAATCGTCTGCATACATGTGAAAAGACAGGTTATGACGTGCAATGATTGATCCTAATGGCAGCATGTAAAGAGAGAAGAGGACTGGCCCTAGAATAGATCCCTGTGGTACGCCAGAGGTCAGAGGGGTTGATGAAGAGGAGGACAGGTCGCCTATCATGACAGAAAAAGTTCTCCCAGACAGGTAAGATTTGAACCACTCAAGCACAGCTCCCTGGAGGCCAACCTGCTGAGACAAGCGGTTGATTAGTACCTGATGGTCGACGGTGTCAAAAGCTGCTGAGAGGTCTAACATCACCAGCAGTGCAGGGTTTTTTGATCTGAGAGTGAATTGTGGAAGCAAGACTTAGACAAGAGTTGAGTATCTGTGAGCAACAGTATGGTTTCATGCCAAGAAAGAGCACCACATATGCCATATTTGCTTTGAGAATGCTGATGGAGAAGTACAGAGTGGGTCAGAAAGAACTCCATTGTGTCTTTGTGGATTTAGAAAAAGCATATGACAAGGTGACAAGGGAGGAGGTGTGGTGTGAGGAAATCCGGAGTGGCAGAAAAGTATGTTAGACTGGTTAAGGACATGTATGAGGACAGTAGGACAGTGGTGAGATATACTATAGAAGTGACAGATAGCTTCAAGGTGGAGGTGGGATTGCATCAAGCCCCTTCTTGTTTGCTCCGGTAATGGACCGACTAACAGATAAGGTCAGGTAGGAATCCCCATAGACTATGATGTTTGCAAATGGCATTGTGATCTGTGGTGTGTTACATCCAAAAGGAACATAGCATATTTAAGAGGACACGAGACAACAAGGTTTAAAAAGTTTATTTTGTCCAGCTTTTAATGGCTACGGGCATGGTTCACGCAGTTAGCTCCCTTCTGTGGAGGAAAAAAAACTGGAGTTAACCTTCAGGTTCCCCGAGTTCCAAAATAAAACGAAGTACAAACAAATGTTGGACCTAGTGAGCCGGCTAAAAAGAATAAAATGATACCGGAAGGGGACCAACCCTTGTAGGGTCGTCGAAGCCCCTTCCAACATTGAACTACCTGTTTAAACACCCCGCTATTGTAACAGTAAGGCGAAAACAGGACTACCGATCTCACCAGGTCAAAACCCACATTGAAACAGTCCAACAGTTGGTGCACAGCTAAAAACTACTAAGCCTTCCATGGGCAACCAAAACCCAAACTGCTAGATTCACTAGAGCTTAAAAACAAGCATGCACCTGCACAACATACATAGCTCCCTCAGGAGTGACAACTAAGTGGCGAGGGGTGGGCGGAGAAGCACAACCTCCAAACCTCCGCACGTTGCAACAGATCTCTGCAACCAGCCTATTTATAGGTGGGCTCAAAAGTGCCGCCCAATAGAGTGAACTAATCAAAACTGATTACATTCAGGCTTTCAACAGTGCTTTTAACAATGCAGACAGGTTGATAGCCAACATAAACAAAACATACTGGGGCTTACTGGGGCTTAAATAATAATGTCCCCAGGTGAGAACAGGGAATATGTAGAAGAAAACTTGGAGAGGTGGAGGTATGCACTTGAAAAAAGAGGAATGAAAGTCAGATGTAGTAAGACAGAGTACATGTGTGTGAATGAGAAGGAGGCTGGTGGAACAGTGAGGCTACAAGGATCAGAAGTCACAAAGGTGCAAGACTTCAAGTACTTAGGGTCCACTATCCAGGAAAATGTGGAATGTGGGGAAACAAGTGAAAAAGAGAGTCCAGGCAGGATGGAGTGGATGGAGAAAAGTTTCAGGAGTGATTTGTGACAAAAAGGTGTCAGCAAAGGTCAACGGAAAAGTTTACAAGACAGTGGTGAGACCAGCTATGTTGTATGGTCTGGAGACAGTGACATGGACAAAAAGATAGGAGAAAGAACTGGAAGTGGCAGAAATGAAGCTGCTGAGGTTCTCCTTACGAGTGACAAGGATGGATAAGATTAGGAAAAAAAGACAAGGATGGATAATATTAGGAATGAGATCATCAGAGGTACCGCACATGTGGGACAACTGGGAGATAAAGTTAAAGAGGCCAGACTGAGATGGTCTGGACATGTCCAGAGGAGGGACAGTGGGTATATTGGTAGAAAGATGTTAAAAATGCAGCTGACAGTAAAAAGACAAACAGGAACGCCAAAGAGGAGATATATGGATTCAGTTAGAGAGGACATGAAGGTAGTTGGAGTGAGGACAGAGGATGCAGAGGACAGAGTGAGGTGGAGGAGGATGACTCGCTGTGGCGACCCCTGAAGAAAGAAAAGCCAAAAGAAGACGAAGAAGATGCTTCTCTTAAATGTTTATTCACTGGATACTGTTTTTCATGGATTTTTAAGATTTATAACAGGTTTAAATGGTTTTACACATCATTGCACTTTATACAACTGGGTTGGATGGACATCCTTGGCCACTCGCAGACTCCACCATTGGCATATTTTTATTTATAAGGCCATACTAGGACTTCTTCCTTCGTATTTGTTGGCCTTTATGAAGAGAAAGTTCACCGCAGGATACTCTCTTTGTTGTGAGAACTTATTTTTACTTTCAGTGCCTAACATCCGAACTGAACTTGGAAATAAATCTTTTCAGTTTTCGACTCCATCTTCTTGGAACCAGTTGCAGAAACACATGAACCTAAAGGAGCTGTCACTAAATGTTTTTAAGGTTGTTCTTACTGATTTGGATAAGGAATTGTCCGTCTGTAAATGTTTTAACTGAGGAATCTTTTAATTAATTTGTTTATAACGGAGTTGATTTTTTCTGTTTTTGTTGTGAATGTTCTGTAACATGTGTGTGCTGCTGCCAGTCTTGGTCAGGATTATCTTGCAAAAGAGATTTTTAATCTCAATGGGATTTTCCTGGTGAAAAAAAGGTTAGAGATGGCAGCTCTCTGCTCCA
The DNA here is from genome assembly GCA_038048925.1 of Garcialebias charrua. Classification (NCBI taxonomy): domain Eukaryota; kingdom Metazoa; phylum Chordata; class Actinopteri; order Cyprinodontiformes; family Rivulidae; genus Garcialebias; species Garcialebias charrua. The sequence continues at coordinate 25,556 of JBBPBX010014605.1, forward strand.
CACAGAGAGTTGTGGCAGCACAGTGGTCTGTGGTTCAGGAAGGGCATTCGGCATAAAAACAATTGTCAAGTCTTCATATGAGTTGGTTTGCTGTGGTGACCACTGAGGAAGATAGCAGTCAAAAAAAGAAGAAAGAAAAAGAAATTGTGACTTCAAAAAATTGCAGTCTACCACTTGCTTCAACACTTTCTTTTTGTCTCCCATTGCAGAGCGGAGTGGAGATTGAAAATACACTCCATGCATCCATCCATGCATGTTGTGAGGATAAAAACTTGAAAAACAAGAAAATGCCAACTTCCATTTTTGGTGTGTGGCTGCATGTAAAAAGGCCACTATCAAAAATAGGTGTGCCATGTCAAAATCTATGATGACTGTCCCCACATATGTCTGTCCAATTTCTGAGCTCCATAACATGATAAAAAGCAATGTACTGACTTCTGTTTTGGTGTGTGGCTGCATCTAGGTAAGAAAGATCACTATCGAAAATTGGGTTGTCATGTCAAGATCCAAGATGGTCCCCACTAGGGGTGGGCAATATGGCTCAAATCAAATATAATATTGCTATATTTCAGAGCATTCTGACGATAACAATAAATTTCACATCACACATCACACTGAATGTGAGGAACGGCTGAAAAACCTACTGCTGTTCATTGTCCGTAAAGTGAAGATCCAACTTCAGATGGAAGTCCACCTCACTCAGAGCTTCCTCCACCTGCAAAAAGGTTTTCAAGCACAATAAACATAAAATCATGAAAACAAACTACATAATGCATGAATGTGGGCTTAGTTAGTGAAGTTACATCATCAAAATTATACAAACCCAACACAAATATTGGTTCTGCATTTTGCCATTTTTATTTTTTACCAAAAAATTAAGGAATTTGTTAACGGTTTCATTAATTGTATATCATTTCATCTCAACATGCAGAATGTGTTATTGTTAAAGCTTCCAAAGGCTCTTATGTGGATAAAGTTATTGCACAACTTCAAGCTTAGAAATATCTCCTAACAATTTCAGAACCCATTGTTTCTGTTTTTAGTTCATTGCGAGTTTCAAGTTACCCCTGAGCTCATGGACAGTGCCTGAAATGCAAGAATACTTGTAAACAAACAAATTAAATGTATTACATTAAACTTGAAACATAAGTTCAAACTGTCTGCAATCAAGCCCACAGTAAAAACTGGAATTGCTACTTTAGGTTACATTGCATGACCAGAATTTGCAGCCAATATGATTGTCAAAAGTTGAATAAAAACATATTTGCACATTTTTTGATTATCTAAAAAAGCTAAGTCTTGTCCTCTGGACATTCAAAAAACAAAACAAAACAAAAAAGTAGAAATGTTTCGTCTTTTGTCCGAAATACTTCCTCAGTCTGAGGTGCTGTATTCAGCTCAGTCTTATAAATAGCACCCTCTCATAGTGGATCAACCAGTTTGCTGCTGACAGATGAAACCAGCTGCTCACATGATCAGGGAGGACCATCAGCCTAACGATGGATTGTTAGAGTTGTTTGCTATTTACAGAGGGCTGAGTGATACTAAGAGCTGTTTACATGGCACGTATTTTGAGTGAAACTGCCTTTCTCTCTGCGGTTCTGTCGATTGTTTACACAACACCACTGGCCCCCCTCTTTGAATCTGAAGGTTTCTGAATCCACCTTCCAGAGTGGAGGTTTTTCGCTGACCCCCCGTTAATAACGTACACATCTCCCGCTGAGCTTTTGTTTGATCCACATGCACGTAGCACGCACGCGCGGACAGACGGCATCAACAATGGCGGCGGACACATACCGCATTCTGAACTACGACTGATGGAATTTATTTTGAGTGTCATATTTAATTAATTTACAACTGAATCTAGCTGCATCTGTGTTGGAATAGACACAGTCTGATCCGGTTCTAATGTCACTGTTTATTGAATGAGGCAGGCGGATATTTCACATGTCACGCTTTTATTTATTTTCTTTTTTCTTCTTTTTTTTCTTCTTCTTCCTTTATAGATGGCCTCCCTTCTCACCTCACAGCCATCCTCTTCACACCAATATATTTTTTTATAGAAAAAAAGGAAAAGACAGAAAGTAAGACCACAAAACAAAAATCCACAAAAAGAGCACAAGGCAAACACACCCAACCGCCGTCTGCAATCCTGCGAAGTACATGACAGATCGTAGCAACAAAACACATATGCACAAAAGACACATAATGTCCATGACTTTGCAATAGATTGTTATGAATACAGGTAGTCCTTGACTTACGACGCCCTCAACTTACGACGTTTCGGACTTACGTCACGCATCTCATAATTATTTTTTTAAACAAGTTTTTTATAAATAAATAAATGTACAGTACTGTACAGTTACCAAGCACTTAGCCTATCCTAACACACATTAAAAAATATATATATATTTTTTTTATGAATAAACAAATGTACAGTACTGTACAGTTACCAAGCACTTAGCCTATCCTAACACAGTTTTTAAAGATGAAGGTGTGTGTTGAAATGTCTCCCTCCTCACTAGCAGGTTCCATTCACATAAAGGGAGCTAGCTCCCTTTATGTGAAAGGGAGACAATTCAACTCACTCCTTCATCTTTAAAAACTGTGTTAGGATAGGTTAAGTGCGTGGTAACTGTACAGTACTGTACATTTATT
>JBBPBX010014606.1:0-17278 GCA_038048925.1 Garcialebias charrua
AATAGAATAATATAATAAAAAAAATAATAATAATAAAAATAAAAACCCACAAAACTCAGCTCCTCTTTGGGGGCCCCCTTGTGTGACCCTGGGGCCCCAAGCGGCTGCTTACTTCGCTTATGCCTTGGGCCGGCGCTGAATGCCACTGTCAAGGAAATAACAGAATGGGTTCAGGAATACTTCCAGAAAGCATTGTCAGTGAACACAATCCACCGTGCCATCCGCCGTTGCCAGCTGAAAGTCTACAGTGCAAAGAGGAAGCCATTTCTAAGCAAGCTCCACAAGCTCAGACGTTTGCACTGGGCCAGGGGTCATTTAAAATGGAGTGTGGCAAAATGGAAGACTGTTCTGTGTCAGATGAGTCATGATTTGAAGTTCTTTATGGAACACTGGGACGCCATGTCATCCGGACCAGAGAGGACAAGGATAGCCCAAGTTGTTATCAACGCTCCGTTCAGAAGCCTGCATCACTGATGGTATGGGGTTGCATGAGCGCTTGTGGCATGGGCAGCTTGCATGTCTGGAAAGGCACCATTAATGCAGAGAACTATGTTCAGGTTCTAGAACAACATATGCTCCATCTAGACGTCATCTCTTTCAGGGAAGACCCTGCATTTTTCAACAAGATAATGCCAGACCACATTCTGCAGCAATCACAACATCATGGCTACGTAGGAGAAGGATCCGGGTACTGAAATGTCCAGCCTGCAGTCCAGATCTTTCACCTATAGAGAACATTTGGTGCATCATAAAGAGGAAGGTGCGACAAAGAAGGCCCAAGACGATTGAACAGTTAGAGGCCTGTATTAGACATGAATGGAGAGCATTCCTATTTCTAAACTTGAGAAACTGGTCTCCTCTGTCCCCAGACGTCTGTTGAGTGTTGTAAGAAGAAGGGGGGATGCCACACAGTGGTAAAAATGGACTTGTCCCAACTTTTTTGGGATTTGTTGACGCCATGAAATTTTGAAACAACATATTTTTCCCTTAAAATGATACATTCTCTCAGTTTAAACTTTTGATCTGTGATTTGTGTTCTATTCTGAATAAAATATTAGATGTTGGCACCTCCACATCATTGCATTCAGTTTTTATTCACAATTTGTTTAGTGTCCCAACTTTTTTGGAATCTGGTTTGTATCTCTAATGAATGGTTACCTGCCACAGCGCTTGACTGAGATGACTTCTGTTGTAATTTGGCGCTATATAAACAAATTTTACTGAATTCAAATACAGTCTACCGGTAAACTAGATGTCAGTACTTAACACTATAAAGGATGATTGCATTACAGAGGCGCTTGTGCTAAGTTTGATATTTCATGCAATCGGTCTTTTGCAGACACGTGACATTTTGCACTCCTGGACGCCATATTGTATGGCTACCGGTTTCATTTAAACAGAGGAAGTCCATGCCTTAGCTGCTACCTCGTAAGGATCAATGTTGTTAATTGAAGCTAACTTCACCATGTAACGTTCTCTGGCTTCAAGGTTGAGTTTCTCTCTATAAGGCTTCTGCTCATTTTTATATTTAGTTTGCGTTTTGCTGATGTTATTGTTCTGTATCGCACTGTGTTTAACATGGACTTCCTCTGTTTAAATGAACCGGTATACACCCAACATGGCGACCGTAAGTGCAAAAAGATATGAGCCGTGACGTCACGTGCAAAAGACCGATAGTACCATACTAAATATTTGTGTGACGTTTTTGTTTTGTAGTTTCAATGTTGTAACTGGGCATTGTGTTGCATGATGACAAACTTAGAAATGTTTTAAAACGTTATTGAAGATGTTACAATAAATGACTGGGAATAAAGTTTATTTAAACACTCAATACACAAAAGAGACCTAGAATTTAGCTATGTTGACAACATCACATTATAAAACTGGATAAATCCTCATTGACCATATGTAAAAACTACTTAAAAAACAATCCCTAATAGATCTGGTTAATGAGGTGCATTTGTAAGGACATGGGAGCTTCACTTTCTCATTGCGCACCTGTACAATTTAACCTTTAGCCTGAATGAAACAACTCGGCTGTCTTTCAGGTCCAACCGTGCCATTGTTGAAGACATAGGACGAGGGGAGGGAAAGATTTATGGAGCCGAGCTTCTCAAAGACCTGCTAAAGCTCCTGCCTGATTCGGAGGAGGTCTGTTTGTTTATCCGTCTGGACGCTTTGTACGAAAGCATGAATAGCAGAACTATCGTTCAAAGACAGTTTATGTGCTGAACTTCCTCCTTCTCTTTATTTTCACTGCAGATCAAGAAGCTACAAGTGTTTAAAGGCGATCCAGACAAGCTGACACTGGTCGACTCCTTTATGTACCTCCTAATCCAGGTTCCACGGTAAGTTGGTTTCAAAGGTGGTCTGAAGTCAGCAGTTTGACAGTGAGAAGATAATAGTTTGCACTGAAATGTGTAAAATTGCATAATTTTGTGGGGCATTTCCAATGAGCGGTTAATTCTGTGCTGACTCGTGTGTTTGTATTTGATAATTACTGTAGAAATACACGCTTTAAGCATAAGTTTTTGCATTTTGTAACAAAAAATTGGTCAGTTTTGTAAGCACACATTCTCTCCAACAGTAAATGATTTATAATTCAAGGGATGCACAGAACACAAAGGGGCTTTCATGTAGAGAAAAAAATGCATATCGAGTGGACTGAAGCACACAATGAGTCCACTGAAATGAAACATCAATCATTAAGAGAACATCCCATATTTTGAATATTGGTATGAAACATGCACTAAAATGTTTCTAGGAAGCTAAAAGTGTGTGTCCATTTCCACAACTCAGCCTACAACAAAACAAGCATAAGAATAATACTGATAATGATAGTAATGTTAACGATTGCTGCTGCGTAAAAACAAATCCGATCTCAAAAGTTTCATAGCTGTTAATAATTAATGGTGTTTTATAAACCTTTACGATAAGAGAAGATAGAACTCACTCACTATGTTTCCATCCAATTTAAATTCGATTTTTGAGCGAATTTTAGAAAATTTCGCTAAAATGTAAATTAAAATTATGAGGATCAGAAGTGTTTCCATTAAACTGGCTTGAAGCGCATCTGCAATGCCACGCAAAGCGTCTCTACGTCAGACGTCAGCGTCATTACGTCACACGTCAGCGCCATACGTCAGACGTCAGCGTTACGCACTTCCACAGTAAACAGGAAGTAGCGTTTGAAAACAGACATCTCGGCAAAATGGAGAGAATATTTCAGGTATGTGTTGCTATCGGGCAAGTTGTATTTATTCTGTCATGCCAACTAGTTTTAGCGATGTTACATGTTGTCCGGAGCGGAAACAGCTGATCAGTCACGTGACGTGAATGTTCGCTGCGGCAGAACTGAGTCGGCTAATCTGTTTCCATCTGTCGTTTAGCCGACTCAGCTCTGAATCGACTCCCCAAAAACTACCTCAAGCGAGCGTATAAACTTTAGAGCGACTTAGAGGAAGTTAACTCGAATTATGCCGTTTCCATTTAGCTTTTCTGATGCGATGCTTCATAATGCGCACCTAGAAACCTTGATGGAAACACGCCTACTGTTGTCAGTTTCACATTACATGGTTATTCCAACAGCAATAGAATGACATTCACTGTAAATGCTTTTGGCAGCACCAAGATACTACAGCTAATGGCTACTGTTATTATTTACACTTGCAAATAACCATAGGATTCTAGATAGAGACACTGACCACATTGGTCTGAGCCACTCTTGTCAAGCCATTAGCTCAGCAATCCAATGGGTATAAAATGTTTCCTGTATATTGGTCAGTCAGAGACATCTGTAACAGGTAAGATGATAACTCATAAAGTTTCCACAGAACTTATTCAGAAGATCTGAACTATCACTTTAGGTCTTATTGTATTTAAGCCTTCTCTGGTCCGTGTGACAGGTTCGAGGTTCGGATCGAGGCCATGGTCCTCCGGGAGGAGTTCCTGCCCTTCTCTGCTGCCATGGGCCATGAGATCGACATCATCCGCGCTGCCACTAAAGGTAATGGTGCACTGGCTCTGCTTCAGGCACACAATCAAACAGGTGACCTGGAAATCTGAGCTTTCACAAGTGGTCAACAAAATGCAGGACCGTGTGGCACAGTTTGATGTCATGTGGGAACCAGAATGGAACAAAAAGTCTCTTTTTTGGTGTTCTTTTTTTTTAAATCTAAGATTAAGTGATTTATGAAACTAAATTATATATTGCATGGTTTTTCTCAGTAAGATGTCATGTCTTATATTAATATTAATATTAAAAAGCAATGCACTTCAAATAAAGGAACACAAAAGTTCAATCAGGTTTAAGTTGGGAAGTTGAATTTAAATAAAATATATAAAGTATTATAAATTCATTGAACCAGTCTGTAGCATGCCATTTATTAATGCATGTGTATTAGTCAGAGAGTCAGAGTCAGAGAGTCTTTATTGTCATTTGCACCGCATGTAGTACATGTGATGAAATGAGATTATGTACACAGGGTCCCAGTTACATCCAACAACAAAATGTAAGAGAAAAACAGTAATAACATCTAGGATATGAACTAAGAAAAACATCCAACTAGAAATACACTAAGCCCTAGAGTAATAGAAAAACGTCATTACAAACAGCAGCACGAACATGAGTCTTTATGAGCAGATGGTCACAGATGAACACAGCAACAAGAAAACAGATCAGCATCAGCATGATGTGATATTTCACAGTGATTATTCTTATTATTTATTTATTCATGAGTCTAACAGCCTCAGGGTAGAAGCTGTTCCTCAGTCTAGTGGTTCTACATTTGATGCTCCTCAACCTCCGTCCTGAGGGGAGTGGGGCAAAGAGTGTGTGTGCTGGGTGAGTGGGGTCTTTCATGATGCAGGTGGCTTTTTTCCTGCATCTCGAAGTGTAAATGTCTGTGATGGTGGGGAGACTGACTCCAACAGACTTCTGTGCAGCCTTCACCACTCTCTGCAGAGCTTTTCTTTCTGCAGCTGTGCAGCCTCCATGCCACACGTTGATGCTGGAGCACAGGATGCTCTCCACTGCACACCTGTAGAAGGATGTGAGGACTGGGCTACTCAGACCAGCTCGTCTCAGCCGTCTGAGGAAGTAGAGTCTCTGATGACCTTTCTTGATCAGGCTGGTGGTGTTGTTGGTCCAGCTGAGATTATCATTCAAGTGTACCCCCAAGTACTTGTAGCTGGAGACCACTTCCACCACTGATCCACCTATGTTCAGTGGGGTGTGTGTTTGTTTGTTCCTTCTGAAGTCCACAATCATCTCCTTTGTCTTCTTCACATTCATGTGAAGGTTATTCTCTTTGCACCAGCTCTCCAGGTGTTCCACCTCCTGTCTGTAGCTGGACTCATCATTGTTTGTGATGCATCCCACCACCGCTGTATCATCTGCAAACTTTACAATATGACAACCTGGATGGGTAGCTGCACAATCATATGTGAGCAGAGTGAACAGAAGGGGGCTCAACACACATCCTTGAGGAGAGCCAGTGCTGAGGGCAATGGTGGAGGAGGAGAAGTTGTGGATCCTCACTGACTGTGGTCTGTTTGTTAAAAAGTCTAGTACCCAGTTACAAACGGAGGGGCTTAGTCCAAGTGTGGATAGTTTGTCCATCAGAGTTTGGGGGATCATGGTGTTGAAGGCAGATGTGAAGTCCACAAAGAGCATACGGACGTAGGAGTCTTTCTGATCCAGGTGGGTGAGAGCAGTGTGGACCACGGACGAGATGGCGTCCTCTGTTGATCGGTTCTCACGGTAAGCATACTGATGAGGGTCCTCGTTGATGTTGACGGTTGTTTTGATGTGGGTCATGACCAGTTTTTCGAAGCATTTTGCAACTATCGGGGTGAGGGCCACCGGCCGATAGTCGTTCAGACCAGTCACTGTGGAGCTTTTTGGGACTGGGATGATGGTGGCGGTCTTCAGGCAGGTGGGGACTGTCTCCAGAGCAAGTGAGGTGTTGAAGATGTCAGCCAGCACCTCACAGAGCTGGTCCGCACATTCCTTCAGAACTTTCCCGGGGATGTTGTCCGGTCCAGTTGCTTTATGAGGGTTGATCCTTCTGAGACTACTCCTCACTTCTGTTGTGGTCACGCTGAGATGCTCTTCCTCTGATGATGAGGTGAGTCTGGTGCTGGGTGGTCTATTTGGGTCTTCAAACCGTGCATAAAACTTGTTGAGGGCATCAGGCAGAGATGGGTCTTTGGGGCATTGTTTGCTCCTGCTTTTATTATCAGTTATGCATTTGATGCCCTTCCACATGCTCCGTGGGTCTTGTGAGGTGAACTGGCCCTCGATCCTCTGTGCATATGTGGCCTTTGCCCTCTTAATCAAAGTCAAAGTCAAAAGTCAAAGTCAACTTTATTGTCAGAACTGCAATATGTACAGGACATACACAGGATTGAAATTGCATTTCTCTCTCAGTCCCTCGGTGCAACAGTAACTATTTAATGCCAGAAACCAGCTCTTTCCTGGTCTTTCTCAGCTCCTCTGAGTCTCCAGACTTGAAGGCAGTGTTCCTGGCTGCCAGCAGGGTGCGAACCTCTTTGTTTAACCAGGGTTTTATGTTGGGGTAAGATTTAACATATTTTTTATGGATACATTTTCAGAGCATGTGCTAATATAACCCAGAACTGAGGAAGCATAAAGTTTCAGATCCACTGAGCTCCCATCAGTAGCTACCTCCCTGAAAACAGACCAGTCAGTTTTTTCAAAGCAGTCTCTCAGCATGGGGGTGCTGTCCTGGAGCCAAATTTTTACTTCCTTTTGTTCTGGTTTACAACGTCTTAGTGGGAGGAGTTGTGCTGGGACCAAGAGGAGTGATAAATGATCAGAACCCCCGAGCGGTGGGCGTGGCTTCGCTGTGTACGCGCCTACATTTGTGTAGACGTGATCGAGGGTGTTACTCCCTCGTGTTGCTATGGATACGTGTTGTTTGAAGGTTGGGAGAGAGTCCTTTAAATTCACGTGGTTGAAGTCACCTAAAACAATGCAAAGCCCCTCTGGATATTTACACTGCAGCGAGCTGAGTAAGTCATGAATTTCTTCAAGGGCGACTTTAGCATTAGCATCTGGGGCGATGTAGATAACAGTGATAAGGATCACTGAATAGTCGCGGGGTAGATAATGGGGGCGACACCGCACTGTGATCAGCTCCACAGCAGCTGTGCAAAGGCTTTTTATAATAGCACAGTTTTTACACCAATCCGTACTCACGTACACACAGACACCGCCACCTCGTGTTTTCCCCGTAGTCTCTGTGCAGCGATCCGCTCTGAAAAAGAGTCTGTTCATCCAGTTCATACACAGAGTCTGGTGTTTCCTTAGAAATCCACGTTTCCGTGAGGCAAAGCACAGAGCACTTCTGCATTTCCTCCGACGTTGTCACTCTCAGACGAAGCAAATCCATTTTGTTGTCCAGCGAGCGGACGTTAGACAGAAAAAGAGCCGGCATCGGGGGTCTCCCGGTTTTAGCGTCCGCCTTCAGTCTCACCATAATCCCCGCCCGGCAGCCTCGCTTCTGACGCTGGGAGCACCGTTTCCTTTTCTTATCTCCGGAGCGTGAGCCGGAGCACCTCCGCTGTAGCTTCCAGGTGGAAGACTTCAAAAGCCGCATCCTGCCGAGTGTAGATTTGAGTTCGTTGCTGATTTCAGCTGTTCCCTGTGGCAAATCCGCTCCAATTCTCAACAGTTCAGTTCGGCTATAATTCACCCGCATAAAACGTGCAGAGTCAGGTACAGAATCACTATTAAAACTACTAAAAGCTAGAGATGAACTGAGAGCCCATGAAGCTGCTGCCGGTCGTAGCGCGGCGATCTTGCGGAAAAAAGTATTAGTATTTTTCATTATACTCGTTCTTTTAAAGTATACCTTGCAGCATCTGTAACACGTCCCTCGCTGTTTTAATCAAACGTTGCTGAGCCCCCTTCTATTCACCCTGCTAACACACGACTGCACACCATCATACAGCTCCAACCACTTCATCAAGTTTGCGGACGACACAACAGTGGTAGGTCTCATCAGCAACAACGATGAGACGGACTACAGGAACGAGGTGAGCCGCCTGGCCTTGTGGTGCGGACACAACAATCTCACTCTCAACGTGGAGAAGACAAAGGAGATTGTTGTGGACTTCAGGAAGAGGGATGCCCAACATGCCCCTCTGACCATCAACAGCACCGCAGTGGAGAGAGTGGACAGCACCAAGTTCCTGGGAGTGCACGTCTCAAAGGACCTGTCCTGGAGCAGGAACACTGCAGCACTGGCAAAGAAGGCTCACCAGCGTCTCTACTTTCTCCGCAAGCTGAAAAGGGCTGGAGCTTCAACCCCCATCATGTGCACCTTCTACAGAGGTGCCATAGAAAGTGTCCTGACCAGCTGCATCACTGTGTGGTTTGGTGCATGTACTGCATCCTGCCGCAAGAGCCTCCAGCGCATCGTGAGAGCAGCTGAGAAGATCGTCGGCACCTCCTTCCCCTCACTGCAGGACTTACACAGCAACCGCCTCACTCGGAAAGCCCTCTGCATGGCAGGTGATCCCACACACCCACTACACAGCTGCTTCAGACTGCTGCCATCAGGGAGGAGACTGAGAAGTCTCCAGGCTCGAACCAGCAGACTGAGAGACAGCTCTGTTCATCAGGCAGTCAGGATGCTAAACACTCTGCCTGCTCTGCCTCCCCTCCCATTTGAACTGCCTTAACACAAAAAACTTTCTCACACATTACCACACAACACAAAGATTTTAACACTAGACTCTGTGTCATCAAACGGGTTATTCACTAAACTCTCGGTCATGTGCTCATTCAGTTTGCACTACTTCTCATATTTGCACTAATGTCTGTATTACATCACTGCCTATAGTCATACTACTGTTTACATTCACTGTTTACATACTACTGTTTACATTCAATGTTTACATTTATTAATACTGTTTACATTTATTACTACTGTTTACATTTACACTACTTTTATATCTACACCACTGCTGATACATATACAGTATTCTCTGACTAGCCTTATTTAAGGATGCCCAATGTGCCTTACTGCATATGCCACTTTTGCCTCTATACCAACATCAACTACTACCTCATACATATACTGTGTACATTAACTCATATGCTGCTTTGCCACTCTTTGCAAATGTCAATGCTAGAACCTTCAGTTTATTTTATAGATATACTTTTTATATTTTTTATACTACTATGCAAAAACTCAGGACAGTATTACACTTTTATTATTTCATTTTATGCTTATGTTCATTAAATGTTTAGTGTTTTAGTTTTAGTGTTGGTGTAAATTTTCATACTTTTATACTACTATGCAAAAACTCAGGACAGTGTTACACTTTTACTATTTTATGCTTATGTTTATTAAATGTTTTAGTGTTTAAATGGTTACTGTTGCACCGAGGGACTGAGAGAAACACAATTTCAATCCTGTGTATGTCCTGTACATATTGCAGTTCTGACAATAAAGTTGACTTTGACTTTGACTGACTTTGACTTTTTGTTTGAGAATTGCTTGGATGAGATCTAGTCAGTTTAATCCACACGTTCTAAGGATTTAGAGAACGACCAAGAAAGTTTACTTTCTTTTCAAATTTATTTACTTAATCTTATTTTTTTCTGCAGATCTTTGACATTTCAATTGAACCACACAGCTTTCTTTTTATGCTTTGTTTACATCCAAACCCTGCTTGTTTATTATTATCATAGTTACGGTAATTTAAACCTTTTATGATACATTTAACTATTGATGAATCGGAAAATGAGTCCTGTCAAGTTTCCTGTTTAGTAGTGCGGATTGTTTATGAAATATTGTGTAATTATATTGCTGTGAAGTCATTATTTGAGTTTATCTTTCTGCAGAGCTGTTGAGCTGTGAGGAGCTGCATGACATCCTTCATCTGGTGCTGCAGGCAGGAAACATCATGAACGCTGTAAGGCTCCACCATCAAAATAACATCCCTAAATGTGTGGCTGTAAATACTAGATTATATTGGGTCTAATAAATATTAGATTTAGTTTAGTGTTGGTGTAGAATCTCAGTTATCTAGGTCAAATTCAAAAAGTTTTTATTTTTATAAAAACTCCTGGACTTCATGATGTTCAGTTTCCCATCCTGGAAGCGTTCTTAATTCAAAACTGGAGAGTTCGGCGTTTCAGGCTTTAAACAGCACAAGGATTCTGGTGTGTAAGCGCCGATCGGTTATAAAACAGCTGAACTACAGAAAAGAAGTCCAGTTGCTTTATTTTTAAAATAAATGTTATCTAAAACATTGTCTTCTTAAGCCAATAACCTGCTTGGGTGTGGGACACCAACAGCCTCAGTGCTTTCCAAACCAAAAACTTGAATTTAAAAGAGCTTCACGTGTCTGCGCCTGATGGAAACACTGCAACAGTTTTTCTGATTAGCCTGCGTTTCTTTATTTTTATTAAACATATATATTTTAGCTTTTATTGTAAATGTTATGTGCCAGTTTTACATTTAATATTCTAGTTTTTAGCGTGTTTTTTGGTTAATTTGGATTTTTATTGTCATTTATTTTTCCATTTGCTTATTTTGTTAAACTCTTTGAAAAGTACTACCGGTACATAAATAAAATTGGAGTGCATTATTATTATTTAAATAGATACTTCTAACTTCTGTAACTTTGTCTCAAACACTTTTATTTTCATTTTGGAATAGAATCCTCAAATCTAAACGCAGGATATGGTTACAAATAATTTTCACGATTCACTCATCTTAATAGCAGTATTTGAACACCAGCTGAGGTTTGCTGTAGAAAATGTGTTATCTATCTTTAGCCTTTTCTGTTAACATCTTTGTGTCTTGCTGGAAAAATAATCATTCTTGTTTTTGTTAAATGTGCTTTGGTTTACAGGGCGGCTACGCAGGAAACGCTGTGGGATTTAAACTGTCATCTCTCCTCTCGCTGGCTGACACAAAAGCCAACAAACCTGGAATGAACCTGCTGCATTTTGTTGCCATGGTCTGTGGAGCCTAAAACTATTAACTGCTAATTAGAAAAGTCCATTTTAGGTAATACAACAATTAAAAGGGGCTTCAGAGAAGATAAAGCTTCAGCTGTTGTTACAGGAGTTGGCCAAATGTCACAATTTAGAAACAAATTACAGTAGTCCCTCATTTACCGTGGGGGTTAGGTTCCAGCCCCCGCCCCCCGGCGATAAGTGAAAAACCATGAAGTAGTGATCTAAACTCTTAAACCTACATCATTTTAACAACATATGTACAGTATTGTATATGTAGCTACTAAATTTTACTTACCAGCTCTGCAGAACAGCAACAGTTCTCGTTCCGGTCCAACTGTTCATTTCTACAGACGTAACATGCAGTGATGAAGCCCACAATCAATCCTCTAAACTCTTAAACCTACTAATTTTAACAACATACATACATGTGGCTACTAAATTTTACTTACAAGGCCATCCCCGGAGCTCTTGGGTTCACAGCTGAGTCTGGAGGTCTGGTTCTGGTCCAGTTCAGTGCAGCTCTTGGGCGCCGAAGCGCATTAGGGGGGAGGGCAGACCTTCTGTTGGCCGGCGTGAGACTGCAGGTGGTGGATTGAGTCCAGATCTGGATGAAAAAAGTCCTGATGGGCTACAGAAACAGCTCTGGAGCTTTTGCCGTGTGTCTGTGCTTAGAAGTCCACGTAGTCAGTAAGCTCTCAAGATTCACCGATGGATCTGGAGGTCTGGTTCTGATCCGGTTCTGATCCGGTTCGGTGGGTTCATTGCAGCTTCTCTGCATCCACTGAACATCGATGAAATCAAAACTTTACCTCTAGTTTTTAAGCAAAAGGAAATGGGGCCTCTGGGCGGGGCCCTGTTGCCTTCTGGGAAATATGAGCAGGAATACAGTAGAGGCTTTGAGACAAAACTACAAAATGGCGGCGCCTGTCCAAAGTACAGGTGGTCCCCGAGTTACGATGCAGTTCCGTTCCTACGCCCGTTCGTAAGTCGAAAATCGACGTAAGTCGGAAAATACGTCCAAACGGCACCTCATACATGCACCTCATACGTCCAAACGGCACCTCATACGTCCAAACGGCACCTCATACGTACAGTACTGTACTGTATTTTTACCAAGCACTTAGCCCATCCTAACACATTACCCTACATAATTATCAAAAAACACATACCGGTACATTTCAGAGCCATAATGAAGGGAAAAAAAGAGTTAATTTCTTACTGGGAGCTGGTGAGCTCTGCAGCTTCACGCGGTCCACAGCATTTACAGCAACGTCTGTTAGCATGTTAGCTCGTTGCTCAGCTGTAGCCTCTCTGCCTCGTAAACCTCCGCTCCAAACAATAAGGTCTCCTGTATTTCCAGAGTTTTACAGTAAGGTCTGCTCCGGTCTGCCTGTCGAAACAATGAGGTCTCCCTCCCGCTCCTGTAAGTTTCCACTGAGCGCGTCAAGCTCCCCCCTCCCGCCGGAAACGGCGTAAATTGGCTTCAAAATAATAATAATAATAATACTTTATTTATAAAGACATTTAAAACAACCACAGCTGCAACAAAGTGCTGTACACATAAAATCAAGAACATTTAAACACATAAAATAAGATTTTTCAAAATTATTATTATTTTTTTATGAGATGTGTGACGTAACCCCAAAGCGTTGTAAGTCGACGCCATCGTAAGTCGAGGACTGCCTATATTTAATTTTTTGTTACTTTATTACTGTACAGTACTGTCCCAATCACGTGAGTAATATTAAAGTTGACAATCATGTGTCCTGTACAATGTTTTTTTGGTGCAATGTTATGTACTGTATGTCCACAAGCCACGATAGAGCGAGCGAAAGTCTTAACTGCGAAGTAGCGAGGGACTACTGTACTTCTTCAAACTTATTTTATAGAGCCCTTTTCAGCAGCCAGAAGGTGCACAAAGTGCTGAACAATACAGAAATAAAAAACAATCAATTAAAAATTTAGAAAACGGCCAGTTAAACATTAAAAACAATTAAAACATAACAAGATTGACAAAGAACTACTGTACTAGGTATTAAAAGCCTGCCTGAATAAAAAGGTTTTAAGATTAGATTTGAAAAACACCATATCAGTGATGGAGCGCAAGTCCAGAGGTAGCTGGTTCCAGAGTCTGGGTGCAACGACAGAAAAGGCCCGGTCACCCCAACGTTTGTAGTTGGTCTTTGGGACAGACAGGAGAAATGTATTAGATGATCTCAGTGTTCTCCTATATTCACGAACAGCTACAAGATCAGTCAAATATAGTGGGGCAAGACCACTGAGAGCTTTAAACGTGAATAATAAAATTTTAAATTTAATTCTAAAATCAATTGGAAGCCAATGGAGAGAAAATAAAACAGGGTTAATGTGTTCACGTCTGGAGGGGTTGGTTAAAAGTCTAGCTGCAGCATTTTGGACCAATTGGAAGCGTCTAATGGAGGATTGGGAGATTCCTGCATACAGGGAATTGCAGTAGTTGAGCCTTGAGGTGATAAAAGCATGAATGGCCTTTTCCAAATCAAAACAATTTAAAAAAGGCTTAACTTTGTAAAAAAGGCTTAACTTTGTATAAAAGACGTAATTGATAAAAACAGACCTTGACTACAGACGCTATTTGTTTATCAAATTTTAAGTCCTTGTCAAATGTCACCCCCAAGTTTGGTCTGAGCTTGGAAGTCAGAACTTCTTCTGCAAACTCTCTGTGTGGATGATGCTGAGCAACTTTGCTGAAGTTTGTTGATGAAACTCAGACTGAGTTGGTGAAGTTAAACTAGCAGAACAAAAGCTGTAACGATCAGAACATTGACTAAATTGGACAGTTAAGGCTAAAGCCATCAACACAGATGCTAAAAGCTAAAACCATCAATAAAACAGTTAAAAGCAAAGCAAACAGAACAGCACCAACAGCTTAAACTAACAATACAGCAGCTAAAAGATAAAGCCAGCAGAACAGCAGCTAACAGCAAAAATCGGCAAAATTTTGCCTAAAAGTTAAAAGTAGCAACATTTTTAAATTAGCAACATCGTAGCTAAAAGCTAAAATAAGCAAAACCATGGCTGAAAACTAAAAGAAGCAAAAGAAGACCAAAATAGATCAAATATGCTGAAGTAAATTTCAAAGAGAACGCTGATTTGATGGCAATGAAAATATATTTCTGTATTTCTATGGGTCCTTGTACATGAAGTAAAAAAAAAAGGTTAAAAAACATTCAAAGCAAATTATTTTTTGTTTTTCTCTCTCGAGCTAAATTAACTAAAAGGGAAATTTGCAAATGTGTTTTAACTCATTGTTCAACTATCATAGAAGCCATACATTAGAAGAAATCTCCAGTGTTGTCCTCACGTTCGCAGTCAGATCAGGTAAAACTTCAGCCATAATGTGAGATGGAAAAAGAAACGTTTGCATTGAGGTGCTATAGAGAAAACTGTGCCCAACCCTCGTGGTGACCGGGACACATGTAGACAGTTGATGGTGACAGGAAGCAGTAAAGAGCCAAAACTAACTGGCCAAACAGTTATACATAACTAAATAAAAATGAGTTCATAGATGCTGCTTTACCTTCTGCAACACTAACCAGCAATTCATGTCAACTCTTTATTGTTTTCTTCACACAGGAGGCAAAGAAGAAAGATGAGATGCTGCTCAAGTTTCCAGACAAACTTCAACATGTGCAAAGTGCAGCCAGGTAAACTGAGAGAACTCTATTCTGTTGTTTGGATTAAAAATAAAAGTTTGTCATCGTCAGTCTGTGTTGGCATATTCCGATCACATCCAGGTACAAGTCTGCAGGGAGAACGCATCAAACCTTTTACTGTAGATGCAGTGACAAACCCAGCAGAGAAGCTTTTCTGCATCTGCCATCTTGTGTTGTCTGGTTTTGTAGAGTTGTTCATGGGGAAGAGACACTAGCTGGTATCTCCTGATGAATTCATTGATGTAACTCCATGACGGCTTAAAGAAAATATATGTTGATTCTCCGAAGGGAAATGTTCAACCATTGGAGATCGATTACAAATATGACGAGAAAGAAGTAATTAATTTGTCATAGATGCCTATTTGTTTTTATATGCTAAAAGACAAGAGTTCAGATTGTGGAAGAGTAATTTAAGCAGGGTTTCTACTCAGTCTTTAAAGGGTCTGCCAAAGACTGTAATTTGTGTTTTTCCAGGTCGTAAAAACTGTGAAATATTGAAAATGGTGAATGAAAAACATTTATTTGTTGAAAAAGCTCCCCGGATGGGAAGCGAAACGTCTTCTGTTACAAATAAAGTCAAGTTGTTCTGTATTGAACGCCTTTTTTGATTTGTCATGTCCTGGACGACTGAGAATCTTCACCAGCATTTATTTGTACTCTACAAATAAAAATCTGTTTTTCTAAAATCAAAAACTCTGACAGCAGATTAGTTTTCTGATTTATTATAAATGTCAAATATGGATATATGGGCATTATAAAATATTCACACTACTGTATTGTGATCCTGTTTATATTTTTTATTCTGGATTCTTCTGTACATTTTTCAGCACCTTTTCGTTCCACAATTTTTGCGCTATTTCAACAAATCATATATGAAAACGTTCAGCTCGTTCAGGACAATTCTGCTGACTTCTGGTATTGTTACACCTTTAGCTTTTAGAAATATTTAGCCTTTTCTGTCATTTTTTTCTCATAGAAAATGAATTGAGCTAATTTAACATCCTTCAGATTTTTAGATCTGTTTACAAATTTGACTGCTCCTTTCACATTTTGTTCTGCTTCAGCTTCTTTCAGCTTCCTTCTGCAAAAAATAAAAAAATAAAATCAGCTACGTTCAGCTAGCCTGGCCCTCGCCTTCCTGCACAGCTCCGCTCAATTCTCATTTCCCTTCACTTCACAGTCTGGGACTTCCCCCATCCACAAGGATTTCTCCGGTAGATTTTTGTTCGGACCAATCAGAGAACAGAAGGCGGAGTTTTGAACGACGTCGACTGACGTCGTCATTCAAAATGGCTGCCGCCACGAAGGAATTTTCAATAAAACAAGGTAAAAAACTATTATTTCTCTGCTGAGAAAAATATATTTCTTAGCTGACGTTATATCAGAAGTGTTCCTGAGCAATCAGAGAGCAGAAGGCGGAGTTTTGAACGATGTCGACTGACGTCGTCATTCAAAATGGCTGCCGCCACGAAGGAATTTTCATCAAAACAAGGTAAAAAACTATTATTTCTCTGCTGATAAAAAATATATTTCTTAGCTGACGTTATATCAGAAGTGTTCCTGAGCTTAACAGTTCCTAAATCAATTCACGAAATGGTCAAATCTGCTGGATTTAAATAGTTTCGGTTTGACATTTTCCAAACAGCCTCGGGTGCGCTACGAAAATAAATGATAAAAAATCGAATTTTATCTCAAATGTTTTATCTAGGCCAACAGTCAGTAAATTAGAGCCATATAATTACACACTGGTGGCAGAAAAAATATCCACCGAGTGGTTTCTGAGCAATTTATCTGATAGCCTGGACCTCGCCAGGCTAAACTAACAAAACTCCGCCTTCTGTTCTCTGATTGGTCCATTCAAAAATCTCCAGGAGAAATCGTTTTCAATGGGAGGAATGCCAGACCCTAGTCTGAAGCGAAGTGAAGGACAGGATGTGGTTTTAACCAGGCTAACGTTCAGCTAATTGCAGCTGTTTTTTCAGCTGTTTTGTGCTTCTTTCAGCTTTATTCTACTAACTACAATATTTTGTGCTTCTTCTAACTTCTGTCTGCTGATTTCAGCTTGTTATACGCCGTTTAGTTTTTTTATGCTAGTTTCAGCATTTTCTGCTATTTCAACTACTATTTTGCTGTTTTATGCTACTTTTAGCATTTTCAGCTAATTCCACATTTTTTGCACTCATTTCAGCTTTTTTCAGCCAATTTCAGCAACATTGCGCTCTCTCCACTTCCTACTGGTAATTTAAGCTTATTTCTGCTATTTTAGCTACTTTTCAGTATAAACTTTATTACTTTTCAGTAGTTTTTACTTATTTCTGCCATTTTCAGATACTTTCCACATTTTGGTGCTCATTTCTGCTTATTTCAGCCAAATTGTGCACAATTGTGCTTTTTCCATTTCCTTTTGGTAATTTAAGCTTCTTTCTGCCTTTTTTTTAGCTACTATTCATCTTTTTTTCCTGCTTTTTTCCAGATAATTTCCACCTTTTTTTGTGCTAATTGCTGCTTCTTGTAGCATAATTGGGCAAACACGTTCTTTCTGCTTTCTTCGGCTACTTTAAGCTTGTTCTAACTTTCAGCT
>JBBPBX010014606.1:25637-50644 GCA_038048925.1 Garcialebias charrua
CTGCCAGACCACCAAGTTCTTTGATGCAGCTGTCCATCTGTATGCCTCTCCAGCCTCACCAGGTTGCTTATTAACCAAGACACTGATATACAGTGCCTGACATCTTTGCTTCTTACCACAGATCACCTGCTGAAACGGACTGTGAAAGCTCTACATCTCTTTTGGATGTGCTTTTGGCAGACACAAGCTGTAGACTTTAAATATAGGAAAGGTATTATTTCATCATAAAACAGAGCCAAATTTGTTTTAGAGGGTTTTATGTAAATGTTATGCATGACTTTCTAAATTATCACAAAAAGACCAAATTGTTCATTTAGGCAAAAAGCTTCGTTTGTATTTGTGGGATTCATAAAATCCTGATTTATTGATTATTTTCTCATTGACCAACCAAGAATACTGTAATTTCACATAGAAACACACACATGCAAGGTGGTTTGAGCAAATTGCAGCTCTTTAATCTCAATAATTGCAAACTAATTATCCAAGTGTTATTTTAGGACCACGGTGGTGTCAGTGGTCGTATTAATCGCACGTCTTTAATTAGTTGGCTTTGAGCCACGGACATCAACACTATAAATCTAACGCCTGCAGGATCAGGTTCCACCAACCGCTGGTCTGAGGGCTAATTACACAATAATGAAGGCAGTCAGGAGTTAAACAGCAGAAACATTCACTGGAACTGCAGAAACTTCACTAAAGCTCCACATGTGTGGGTCGTTTCAGACGACCACAGTCCACAGAGGGGCTCGGAGGCCGGAGGAGGCAACATGGAGTAAAACAAAGCTACCGTATGTTCCGCCTGATAAGTCTCACCTCTCTATAAGTCGCATTGTCCAATTATTGGCAATAAATTGGAAAAATCCATAAACATGTCGCACTTTTATTTCAGTTGCATCTATTATGCGTCACCGCTGACGCGTCGCCTATGTTACGCGTCACCGCCCTGCTGCATATGTCTGCCACAGGAGCGAGCGAGCACGGAAGGACTTTAACAAGATTAACACGGTAAAAACAATTATTTGTTTGCTGAAAATTATAGCAAAGTTGTGTCTTAGCTGAACTTTTCCTTAATAAATGAACGCAATTGTCAAATCAGCTGGATTTAAAAAATAGTTTCGCTACGAGCACCCGCACGGGTGGGACCGCAGCATTTTCTTTAAAATTTAGCAAAATAAATGCTTAAAAAATATATATTTCTTAGCTGACATTATAGCACAAGTATTCCTGAGCTTAACCGTTCCTTAATAAATTCACGAAATGGTCAAGTCAGCTGGATTTAAATTGTTTTGCTTCGACGTATTCCAAACCGTCGCGTGCGCTGCGAAAATAAATTATAAATAAATCGAATTTTAGCTCAAAAATCTCATACAGCTAACAGTTTGTAAATGACCACCAAGTACAGTAATTACTTTCTGTAAGTTTAAAGAAAATCTGCTTTGTGGTTTATGAGCTATTTTCCAAAATAGTACCTGTTAAAAACACGGAGCTACAAGCTAACAGCTAAACATCTACGTTGCTAAAACATCGAATTTTAGCACTAAACATCTCCTACAGCTAACAGTTTGTAAATGTCCACCCAGTAATTACTTTGTGTAAGTTTCAACAAAATCTGTCTTGTGCTTTAGTAGTTCACACCTCCAGAGCAGGAGGCAGAGTCAGTCCGACCAGAGGAGGCTGCCGTCGGACACATGAACTGGAAACGTTCGGTGTACCCTAGTGGCCGAAAGTGGTACTGCACCCCTAGCGGCCGAAAGTGGTACTGCACCGGTTTTTTGCCAAAATGAAAAACGGTCATATCTGAGCCAAAAATTGGTCTAAAAATATGGGGAAAAATCCATAAACAAGTCTCACCTCTCTAAGTCGCGGGGCATGCAAATTAGGCAAAAAGGTGCGACCTATAGACCGGTAAATACGGTAATCGAATAGTAATATGTGTAATAGTAACTGAATCAAGTGTACTGTATTTTTCTGACTATAAGGCGCAATATCAATGAACAGGTCTGTTTTCATACATAAGGCACACTGGATTATAAGGTGCATCAAGCAAAACAAAACACAAGTCAAACTTTTTTCAACTCGTTCACAAAAACCACATAAAATCTGTTCGAGGTCAGTAAGCACAACCAGAATTAAGACATGAGGCGCACCAGATTATAAGGCTCACTGTTGATTTTTGTTAAAATCAAAGAATTAAAGGAAAATACGGTAGGTAAACATAGATATTTAAAGCTCCACTGACATCATCTTTTAACTTTCCATAAAATGGCACAACATATATATATATTAAGATTGACCTCTGATCGTTTTTGCTAAAACAATGTTAAATTAATTAGAATTCCTCTCAAAAACAGTTTAAAATTAGCGCCATTTTTTTAACACGATAAATAGGGATTTCCCCGTCGCAGGATGATGACGTCATAACAAGAATTTTCTCTACTGCGCAGCTTGAAAACAATGGAGGAGCTACAAACTCGATCCGTCCAATTTAGCCATTTAAAAGTTAATTTTTTAGCGGATTGTCTTCAGAGAAGCCAAAGTTATTTCCAGTAAACAGCAGGTTATAATGTTTTTCAGCTCCTGCTGGTTTTTGGAGACCTTCACTTCATGAGGTGAGCTGCTGTGTGGAGTTACATGAGCTGCATGTGGACGAGGCAGAAGTAATTCTACAACATGTACATCGTCTCCACAGCACTGAAATGGTAATATATTAGTTAATGTTTCTAATAATTATTCAACATTATTAGTTATTAGTTTGTGTACAAAACAATTTGCACAGGCTCCTGCAGCTGTTGATTATTTTGCTTCAATTTGTCAGCTTTGTTATTTAATCCAGTCAACATGTTTACAATACTTCATATTTATTTTTCTATTTAATTTGGACATCACTTGGTGTTATAGTGGTGTATCATTAAAATGATGGAAATACTGTACATGACATTAGTTTGACCCATTGTCTTAATATACAGTATACTGCATATAATATATACTGTGTGTGTCTGTGTGTTTTATCATCAATTCACAGAAATATCTTCACCTGAAGAGTGGACACAGGTGGCGGTTCTGTGAAGAAGCTGGAAGCACCTGTTGTGAGGCTGAGGAGTTCTGGCGTGGGTCACGGCCAAACAGTGACTCTGAGTTTACTGGCCTGTTGTTTTGTGTACTTGAATAAAGCGTTGGCTGAAGCAGAACGTCTGGTGCTTGAGTGACCGCGACAACGTTACACCAGAAATACTACAGAAATACTACAACTTGCCAGAGCATTGACATGAAAATGAATCAATGAAAATATAAATTTAATATTTTTTCTGACAGTTCAAATGAACATATTGTTTGAAAAAAAAGGATAACAATGAACCAAGTGTTTATGTAGTTATGTGTAAATAAAGTTACAGTAGTACACTATATTATCTGTTAGTGTTGAGTTATTCTTTGTGAGAATATTTGTGTATCTGTTTTAATTTCATTCGTTCATCTACAACTCACAGAAAGTACTTTAGTAAAAACAAAATTGGTGAATGTTAAAAAAACATTTTATTAAAGTAAAACCATCCCATATTATCAAATATATGAAAACCTATGGGGAAACATTAATATGAACAGATTATCAAAAAAAATTGAGTTTAAAAAATATCAGCAAGTGGTGTTTGACTTCATCAGCTCCTAAAAAATGACACTTTACAGCTGTAAATCTGCAAAATCAGAACTTCTTCAGACTCCAACACCCTCCTTGATGTCCAGGTGTAGGTCTGGATGCAGAGGACATCTGTCTAGTTTCTCTTCAAGGTTTGTTCTCCACCACCTGTGTCCACTCTTCAGGTGAAGATATTTCTGTGAATTGATGATAAAACACACAGACACACACAGTATATATTATATGCAGTATACTGTATATTAAGACAATGGGTCAAACTAATGTCATGTACAGTATTTCCATCATTTTAATGATACACCACTATAACACCAAGTGATGTCCAAATTAAATAGAAAAATAAATATGAAGTATTGTAAACATGTTGACTGGATTAAATAACAAAGCTGACAAATTGAAGCAAAATAATCAACAGCTGCAGGAGCCTGTGCAAATTGTTTTGTACACAAACTAATAACTAATAATGTTGAATAATTATTAGAAACATTAACTAATATATTACCATTTCAGTGCTGTGGAGACGATGTACATGTTGTAGAATTACTTCTGCCTCGTCCACATGCAGCTCATGTAACTCCACACAGCAGCTCACCTCATGAAGTGAAGGTCTCCAAAAACCAGCAGGAGCTGAAAAACATTATAACCTGCTGTTTACTGGAAATAACTTTGGCTTCTCTGAAGACAATCCGCTAAAAAATTAACTTTTAAATGGCTAAATTGGACGGATCGAGTTTGTAGCTCCTCCATTGTTTTCAAGCTGCGCAGTAGAGAAAATTCTTGTTATGACGTCATCATCCTGCGACGGGGAAATCCCTATTTATCGTGTTAAAAAAATGGCGCTAATTTTAAACTGTTTTTGAGAGGAATTCTAATTAATTTAACATTGTTTTAGCAAAAACGATCAGAGGTCAATCTTAATATATATATATATTGTGCCATTTTATGGAAAGTTAAAAGATGATGTCAGTGGAGCTTTAACAGCCCATTAAAATACACCAAAATCCATGAAATTGCATCTACCGGTACTTTATTCAAAATTTATGGAGAGGACCCCCAAACCCAAAACACGCTGGCCCAGCATCAGTCGGTTTACAAATTAAACCCTGGTCAGAATTAAACTCTTTCTCCAATTTGAGGTTGTTCAAAGAGCTATCTGCAACAGGTAAGATATTCATTGTTCATAATCTTTCCACAGGACCCGACTTCAGATGATCTGAACCTTGTGTCATTTCTTCAGCTGATGATTTTCAGGTTGACAAAGAGCAAGATGCAATAAACTTCATTTTAGTTTTGTCCATAAATTAGTTTTTTTTTAACTGACAAAGGCAAATTCTGTTTTGTTTTTACGACCACGTCTTTTTGCCTGCTTAGCTGTTCATGTACAACACTGTAATGTCTGTGATGATGTTGACATCGTACTGACTCTATAATGCTGCTAATTATCTGACAATTTGAGACTGAGTTTCAGCATCTTTTTATTCAGGGTTTCAGAATCCGCTGAATCCGTACGTCGCTGCTGCCGTGTCTTTTAGTTCTGCTACATTTTCCTGTGTAGACTAACCCGGATTTGTTTGCTTTGATACCTCAGAAACGTTGCAGTGGCCTTATACCAGCAGAAGAATGGCTTGTGTAGTTCTGCTATCTGATTAGCTTTGACAAAACTGTAATGTTACGTTTTACAGGCATTTCGTTGTTACAATCGTCAGAGGTGTAATAGACTGGCTGTGGTACTGGCTGTAACGTGTTTATTTAAGTGTCAGTAGTTTGTAATGGTGTTCTAACTCCTCCAAACTGTCATGGAGTCAATGTTTCCTGTTGATGCTGTCAAAGAAAAGCATTTAAACACCAGTGAAAACACAAATCTTGTGATTATTTTCACAGTCTGTTCAGTTTTTATATTAGTAATCTTTTCAACTCCTGTTTTTTTGTGATTTAGGTGCAACATTAGTTCTAAAGGGGCACAATTTTCCTACTGAACTTCAGCTTCTTATTCTGATTTTTGACAGTATTTATAAGAGCACAGAGTTGGACGTCTAATGTTCATGGGAGGGAAGAAGAAAAAAAAAAGTAATTCCACTCTTGTGACGTTAGCTGACAATAACTCATAGTTTTTAATCTTCAGTTAAAAACAAATCTGATTAGACGTCTTCTCAGTTTGGGACAAAATCATGTGTTTGTCGAGTCTGACATTTGTTGGTTTTTGTTCATTTTAAATGGTGAATAAATTATTTAAAACACATCATTTTGAATGGAGAGGTTGAATTATTAAAAAACATTATTTAATCCAGACAGTTATAATCAACTGTGGTCCTAAGTCTTGTTTTATCTTGTAAAAGAAAAGAAAAGAAAAACTAAAGAAGTTTAAAATCGTTTAGATTTTACAGAATTCCTGTCCTGAATGCATCATCTTGATGACTAAATTATTTACACTTAAGTAGTTGTACTTTTTGCATTTTTACGTTATTGTGACATTTTCAAATATAGTTGTTTTTCAGAAAAACGTACAGTGAATGCTAGTTCAGATTATACATATCTGACATGTTGAGGAATTGCATTTTCTTTGAAAATGCAGTGTGGATGCTTATTGCTGAATAACTTGCTGAAAAACAGCTGAAATTAGCAAAAACATGCTGAAATGTAGCTGAAATTAAAGAACAAGCCTAAATTAGCAGAAGAAAGCTGAAAGAACACATATGTGCTGAATAAGTTTAAAATAAACAGAAATGAGCACCAAAATTAGGAAAGTAGCTAAAAAAGCTTAAATTAGCTAAACTTAGCAGAAAAGGTCAAAAGAAGCTTAAACTACCAGAAGGAAGCAGAAAGAGTTGAAATCTGCTAAAAAGAACAAGTGAAATAGCTGAAAAGCTAAAATTAGCATAAAACAGCTAAAAGTAGCTGAAATAGCAGCAGAAAAAAGCTGAAATAAGCATAAAGAAGTTAAATAGACTAAAAGTATAGCAGAAATTACAACAAAAACTTGAATTTGTCTGAAAACAGCTGAAATTGGCTAAAAATACTAAAAACATAGCTGAAAAGTTAGAACACGCTTAAATTACCGGTAGTAGAAGAAAAAAAAAACATGTTTGCACACATTGGCTGAAAGAAGCAGAAATGAGCACAAAATAGTGGAAATTAACTGGGGAAAAAAGCTGAAATGAGCAAAAACAGCTGAAAAGTAGCTTAAAAAAAGCTGAAAGTGTAAATTACCAGAAGGAAGTACCGGTACATTTTTGCTGAATTAGGCTGAAAAAAAGTTTTAATGAGTGAAAATAATTTGGAATTATCTGAAAAGGCTAAAATTAGCATAAAACAGCTAAATAGTTGAAATAGCAGAAAATACTAAAACTAGCATAATAAGCTGAAATTAGCAGAAAGAAGTTAAAGAAGCACAAAAATGTTGTAGTTGGCTGAAAGATTTTGAAAGTCGCACAAAACAGGTGAAAGGAGCTGAAAAAAGTTAAAATTTGTACAAAGAAGCTGAAGCAGAACAAAATGTGAAAGGAGCAGTAAAAGTAAATATCTGAAGGATGTAAAATGAGCTCAATTAATTTCCTATGAGCAAAGAAGTGGCAGAAAAAGGCTAAATATTTCAACAAGCTAAAGTTGCAATATCAAACATCATAGTATACCAAACTTGTCCTGAATGAGCTGAACGTTTTGATATGATTTGTTGAAATAGCTTGAAAAGTCTGGAACAAGAAAGACGGATCACAATAGTGTGAATGCTTCATAAACACTCACACAACAAGTATAATGTTTGAAACTGGTTTAGATGAGAGCACGGAGCTGCAGGCTGTTTAATTCCTGTGTTGCAAATGAGTCCAACAACATAAAGGCCCATTGTGACATCACTCTGTGTGTGGCCTGGATATCTTTTATCTCTCACCACCACCGCTGCTCCAGGTAGTTGATGACCTGGTCTAAATTTGGAAAACAAATAATGTGTCTGAAACTTTTTATCTTTCAAATCAGCTGTTCAAAGTATCTGAATTGCTTTAAACTCAGTTTGAAAGCTGGATTAGTAATATTTCTAGTGTAATAAATAACTCTCTAACTTATACATCTGTTTCGTAGGACTTTTTTTTTTCCTCAGTATGTTCGCAGCTGATCACAGGTCTGAAAGCTTGAGAAAAAGCCCAAAACGTCGACTTTCAGTTTAGATATTGAGTTCTTTTAAAATAGGTTTTCTGATCATTCTGCTCAAACTGAAGCTGGTGAAACTACTTGTCTAAAGAGATAGTTCATGTCTTTTGAAGTTGGGTTCTGTGGGAAAATTATGAACAGTTAATATCTTACTTGTTGAAGACAGCTGTGCGCAGTCTCCGTTTGGGGAAAACTAGAATTTTATTCTGAAAATATTAATGAGCTAAAAGCTACCGTAGTTTGAGTGAAATCAAGCAAAAGTGGACTACAGCTACCGGTATATTAAAAATAACTCTGGTCTCAAATATTTATAGCAGCTGATGCTAACTAATTTATATGAACCTCTTTAAATATTTCTTTAGATTTGAGTTATAACATTCTGACAGTAATCCACTTTGGTCTCACAGCTGTTTATCTGGTCAGAAAAAATATATACAGGTAGTCCTCGACTTACGACGTAGATCCGTTCCTACGCGGCGGCGTAAACCGATTTTCGACGTAAGTCGGAATATACGTACATCAAAGGTGGGCGTCAGACCGCTAGGGAGCGCTAAAGCGCTAATCCGCTTATAGAGGACCTAAACAATTTGTCAGCGTTACAGCGGATTGACTAACTTTTATAATTCATAAGCGGATTTGCGCTATTTTTATTTAAAATGCAGTACCGCTAATAACTAATTATCTATCAGTAAAAACGAAAAAACTTATTTACGAGCTCTTAAATCAACCGGACGACTGCTAACAGACCATATCCTGTCAGCGCCGGATGTGGTCCGTGACAAAAAAGCGTCCCCCTCAGTCTCTTGGCTAGAGAGAGCGCTCTCTCTATAGCAGTTAGCAGCCAGTGTGTTACTCTGCAGCCTTATTGCTTGTTTTCGAAGAGTCAGACGAAGAGTTTTTAACATGGAGGGTGAACTTATGGATGTTTCTCAGCGGCCTACGCGACGCGTCAGCGCCTCATTTGCCCTGTTCAAAATGGCGGCGACCACAGAAGCAAAGGACTTTACAACAAAACACGGTAAAAACAATTATTTCTTTGCTGAGAAAAAATATATTTCTTAGCTGACTTTATAGCACAAGGTTTTTCTGAGCTTGACAGTTTCACGAAATGGTCAAATCTGCTGGATTTAAAAAAGTAGTTCGCATTTGCACGTTAGCGCATTAGCATTAGCGTCCGCTACGTTGCTAATACATAAGCGCTTTTGAAATTGCGGACCTAAATAAATTAATAAGTGCTTTAGAAATAGCGGAACTAATTTTTGGATTAGCGCTGCCCAGCACTGACGTACATACTGCACCATATACATGTACAGTGCTGTATTACCAAGCACTTAGCCTATCCTAACACAGTACCCCACATAATTATAAAAAACCACATACGTTTGGGAGCCATAATGAAGGGTAAAAAGAGTTAATGGCCTACTGGGATGCTGTTGATGCCGATCTCCTCGGTCCATCCGCCATATTCCGTTTTCCGTTTACGACGTAAAACCACATTCACGGTACAGTACAGTATTCCTCCGCCGCTGCACCGCGTACAGTACAATATTTTCCGCCACTGCACCACGTAAAGTACAATATTTTCCGCCACTGCTTTACGTTTACGACGTAAAACCGGTCCATCAGCCGTATTCCGCATTCCGTTTACAACGTAAAAACGCGTCTACAGTGCAGTGTATTCCTCCGCCGCTACGTTTACAACGTAAAACCAGTCCATCCGCCGTATTCCGCATTCCGTTTACGAGTAAAACCGCGTTCACAGTACAGTGCAGTGTATTCTTCTGCCACTACGTTTACAACGTAAAACCGGTCCATCCGCCGTATTCCTGCACCGCGTACAGTTCAATACTGTATCAGAGTCAGAGTCAGAGAGAATTTATTGTCATTTGCACCGCATGTAGTACATGTGTTGAAAACGAGATTATGTACACAGGGTCCCAGTTACATCCAACAACAAATGCAAGAGAAAAACAATAATAACATCTAGGATTAACTAAGAGAGACATCACATCAGCTAGTAATACACTAAGCCCTAATGTAGTAGAAAAACATCATTATAAACAGCAGCACGAACATGAGCAGATGGTCACAGATGAACGCAGCAACAAGAAACAGATCAGTATCAGTATGATGTGACATTTTGCAGTGTTTATTCTTATTATTTATTTATTCATGAGTCTGACAGCCTCAGGGTAGAAGCTGTTTCTCAGTCTAGTGGTTCTACATTTGATGCTCCTCAACCTCCGTCCCGAGGGGAGTGGTGCAAAGAGTGAGTGTGCTGGGTGAGTGAGGTCTTTCATGATGCAGGTGGCTCTTTTTCTGCATCTGGAGGTGTAAATGTCTGTGATGGTGGGGAGACTGACTCCCACAGACTTCTGTGCAGCCTTCACCACTCTCTGTAGAGCTTTTCTCTCTGCAACTGTGCAGCCTCCATGCCACACGTTGATGCTGGAGCACAGGACGCTCTCCACTGCACACCTGTAGAACGAGGTGAGGACTGGGCTTCTCAGACCGGCTCGTCTCAGCCGTCTGAGGAAGTAGAGTCTCTGATGACCTTTCTTGATCAGGCTGGTGGTGTTATTGCTCCAGCTGAGGTTATCATTCATGTGTACACCCAGGTATTTGTAGCTGGAGACCACCTCCACCGCAGATCCACCTATATACAGTGGGGTGTGGGTGTGTTTGTTCCTTCTGAAGTCCACAATCATCTCCTTCGTCTTCTTCACATTCATGTGAAGGTTGTTCTCTTTGCACCAGCTCTCCAGATGTTCCACCTCCTGTCTGTAGCTGGATTCATCATTATCTGTGATGCATCCCACCACAGCTGTATCATCTGCAAACTTAACAATATGACAGCCTGGATGTGTGGCTGTACAATCATATGTGAGCAGAGTGAACAGAAGAGGGCTCAGCACACATCCCTGAGGAGAGCCAGTGCTGAGGGTGATGGTGGAGGAGGAGAAGTTGTGGATCTTCACGGACTGTGGTCTGTCTGTTAAGAAGTCTAAGACCCAGTTACAAATAGAGGGGCTTAGTCCAAGTGTGGATAGTTTGTCTATCAGAGTTTGGGGGATCATACTGTATTCTTCCGCCGTTGCGTCACAACGTTTATGACGTAAAACTGTGTAACTCGAAATAAGGCTTTTCATAGTAAATGGGAGATGCGTCGTAACCACGAAACGTCGTAACTCAAGACTGTCGTAACCCGAGTACTACCTGTATATTCCAAACGGGTGTTGATCAAAGAGCTATCTACAGCAGGTAAGATAGTATTTATTCATAGCATTTCCTCCACATAACCTCACTGTTAAAGATTTTAACAGTCACCTTAACATGGCAAATTTTTAAACATTAAAAAAGGGCAATTCTAACACTGAAACGTGTCATCAGTAGAAAAGATAGTTTACTGCTCAATCAGGACCTGCCAGATGATTGTGACTCAAGTTTTAACTCGAGTCACAAAACTGTTTTACGAGCTAGTGAAGCACGTATTTTAACACTGAGCAGAGTTTTTGTGTGTGGCACAATGCCTCCTGCTGCCGTCCTTTCCACAGCCCCAAACATCAACAATGCAAGACCTTTACGTCACAACCCACCGGCTCACAGCAGAGACGCTGCTGTATGGGAATTTGCATACTTGCCCTTTTCACCACAACTTCCTTCTCAGCAGATGGTTGCCATAGAAACAGTCCAAACCTCTTTTACCATTATGAAATAAAGGCCTCGTAAACCCGAAAGGTTAATGCACGTCACAAGCTTTTTTTTCTTTCACGTTGAAGCATGGGGTTTCATGTAACTTTATTTAAAGATTTTCTCATTAGATACAAGCATTACCAGTTTTAATTTAGTTTGGTTAAGAATTTAGATGTTGTATGATACTATAAAACATTTATCATTGAGAAAACTGCCCTGCCTGATCACGACTCGACTGTGGAACAAGCGGAAATGAATGAATGGATGGACATGCTGCTGTGGACTGAGACCTTGTTCTTGGTGTTTGAACTAAAGATCTTGACAGAGGTGGAGTTTCAGGAAACGTAATTGATGGAGATGTTCAATATTTATCATCTAAAACTAATTACTCTGACCCAATAATTATAACCCAGCTCACTTATATCAAATATTCTCTGTTCCCTTTTAACACTTATATTTGATATTACAAACATGTTGTTTGCTTTTCTCTGATACAGAAAAGACAGTCTTCTAGCCTTGACAATGTCTGGATAAGATGTTCTTGTAGGATCAGAAACACGACTTGTTTGTTTTATCTGTAAGACGTCAGAGCTTGTCAAAACTCCACCTGCTTCTTGTTTAAATAGCTTGTCATGTCCAGTACAATTTGGAATTGTGC
The DNA here is from genome assembly GCA_038048925.1 of Garcialebias charrua. Taxonomy (NCBI): domain Eukaryota; kingdom Metazoa; phylum Chordata; class Actinopteri; order Cyprinodontiformes; family Rivulidae; genus Garcialebias; species Garcialebias charrua. The sequence goes on from JBBPBX010014606.1 coordinate 37,781, forward strand.
AGGACAATGTATTTGAGACCAAAACTAAGTTTCAAAAGACATTAAAAGCCATTCCCCTTTGCAAAGTTGTTTGTCTGATTTAACACTGTTCTCTTGTTTATCTTTGTGTGGTTTTTATTAAGGTAACAGGGGTTTAAAATCCCCATCATTTTGGTGCCGAAACCCATTCTCCCCACGCCTGCTCCTGAAGACCTCTGAACGGAGCGCAGCTGCGAGGCACGGTAAATATGACAGAAAGTCCAGTGATTGGGTTTGTCTCTGGCCAGCTTCCTCTGTCCATGGTGCGGTCAGGATCGGGTTGGCGGAGATTCCTAGACATCCACGCAGGTCAGCAAGAAATGTGAGTGTTAAATAGTGTTTGTTGATATGTCGTTTTTAAAACAATTTGATTACAGTAACAGGAAATAGTTCACCCTGAGCCGATGACTTGAAATTATGAATGAGGTGTCTGCTCTTCGATAACTAGGCGAATTTTGCGCACACGCTAGTTGGCAGAACCAAGATTTCTGTGATTTATAAGCGAGGGCAGCCAAAAATACGCCAAGACCAGAAATGTGAGGCTGGCTGCCAGACCTTTAAATTGGACGTTTAGCCATGTCCGGCCAGGCAGGAAGAGAAATTAAGACAAGAACGTTTATATTTATATATGACGCGTCATTCTGTTTTTTGTTTAGTCCTTTTTACGTGTAATGTTTGTGTTTCTGGAGCCCTAAACCTCTGGTTTTTTCTTTTCTTCCTCCCATTTTCCTCAGTGTGTGCATGAGTAGCTCGGCTCCTGTCTGTTATCTGTTTTTGTGGGCCTTCACCCCCCCCCACCCGAGCTGAGCCTGCAGCCTGTTTTCTGTTCTCTGAGAGTGAATGTGCAGGTACCTTGTTTTTTGTGTTTGAGAAATTTCTATTTTGGGAGTTAAATGTAACTGGATCTAAAAGGTTTCCCAGGTTGATACAGTATTAATTTGCTCACATATATTAATAAATACTGTACACAAAAGGTTGTCTGTCTAAAGGAAAAAAAAGAAAAAAAGGAGATAGAACTTCAGTCTGTAGAAAACAATATGGCAGAATGGGTCAAGGGAAGTGAAGCATCTGATAAGTTTTTGTTTTATTTTAAAACAAGAACTCTAGTAGCCTTGAATGGATGAAGCTGCATCTTCACCTCCTCCAGATATATTGTCAAAGGCAAACTTGGTTCATTGGGTTTGCTACTAAAGTTAATTAAATGTAAATGTCCAACCGTTTATTACTTTTGAAGGTTTACAAAAAAAATAATAATAATTTAGTGGATCATGAGTTATTTTGCTAAGTGACAAAACAAACAGTTTCGGCTGTTTTATCCTTCATTATAAAATGTTGGTTTCAGAGCAGAAACTAACAACCTCCCATCCCTCCCTCCCCCACCCCCTCCTTCCCCGTCTGTGTGAAAATTTATGCTGTATTTACTTACAAGAAAAGTACTGTGCTAACAGAGAGGCAGTACTAATGAAACATACATAAATAAAATAAAAATAAACATAAATATGGCACGAGAACTAAAGTTGATGTTGAGAAGTAGATTTTTATTTAAATAATTTTACAAACCAAGAAATTTGATTGTCTTGCTTGGAGAATTCTCGGTGGATCTGTGAACACACATATACAAATTATTACTTTCTTACTTCAGCATTCCATTTAAAACGTGACTGAGAGAGGATTGATTGCAAACATTTCCCATTGTATTTTTCCTGATATTAAGAAAAATTATGAAAGGTTACATAATCATCTCTGATGTACAGGACCTAAAAACTTATGGTTAAATATAAAATAAATATTTAAATACTTTTTTTTAAATCATGAATGTAGCAGAATGCTACACAAAGACTCTAGTATTTGATCAATCTTGTTTATAAATTTCTAATCCAAATACTTTAGGTTTTAAAGGCTTAACAACGTTAAATTAGGACGTTTTAACAGTAGGCCTGGCGCCCACACCAGCGGTCCGATTTAATAAAATTTTAGCGTGAAAGACTCCAAATTGTTTCGCTGAACCAAGCGGACAGATCCGTTTTTATCATGAAAATCTGACGAAGAAAGATCCGATTTTACATAATCCAAAAATTACGTTTTTTATCGGAAATGAAAGCTAAGCTAATGCTAACGGAGCCGCCAGCTAAAAGCTTCGTCCGTCCGAAAACAGTGCAAATGCCGTTGTACTGTGAAACCAAACGTTTCTAAATTGTTTTCTCTGCAAAAAGAAACTGAGAATTCGCTTACCAATTTTTATCGAAATAGTTCTGTCGAAAAAGCTGAATGATGACGAGGCAAGAATTCAGGAGGCCTTGTTGTCATGAGAACTTTGATACAGTGTTGCCAGATCTCGCGACAGAAGCAAGCGACCAGCCCAAAACAAGCCCAGAACGAGCCCAACTGGCAACCCACCCCATTGTGTAAAACTAAGACCGTTTTTAACCAGTATACACATACATTTATTATGACGTTGCATACAAACGGCAAAAATTATGCTAAACACTTTGAAAAACATAGCCACTCTAAAAAATAAAGATACATTTTGCATATTTATACAGATTAACCCCATTATACCTCTGGGACTCATTTGAGATCTGAATTTTAAATGAAGAGTGATGACAACACTTGACAATAACAACAATAGACATTCATGAAAGCTGCGTACAACTTAGTAAAAATAAACTAAAAAATTGAACAGCTAACCATGCTAAGTATGCGCCCTTTTCTCCCATTTTTTAATTATATTATTTCCCCATATTTCCCCACTTATTGGAGCTAATTTTAGCGTGGTTTTGTCACTAGACGAAGAATAAAGTGAAATGAATAAAAAGCCCAAATAAGCGACTTTAAGTTCAAAGTAAGCCCAAGTAACCACGATAAGCGACTGCGGAAAACAAAGAGCCCAGAGCAGCTTATGATGAGCGGACTTGGCAACCATGCTCACAGACACCTGTGATTATCTGAGGGGAACAGAAAAGTGACATTCATGAAACAAAAACAGTTTTATCTTGGTCATCCAGAGAGGTTCAGTTCATGTTTTCAGATTCTGAGTAGGGTCTGTTACTGCGAGGTGAAGTGAAGTGAGAGGAGCTGGATGTTTTTATAGCAGTCGCATAGGATGTTGATAAAACACGGAATATATTTGAATTTAATGCAAAATAAATGGGAAGTAGAGCAAGTATTACAGGTATACTGCATTGAATTGCAATCATTGACTATTTAAACTTTTATAATAAGCCTGTTAATTTTAATTAACAACCATAATCAGATCAAAATTAAGTTTAGGCATTTTAGGATAACAAGTCTTAGAAAAATTTAGCTGAAATTTATTTTTAGACTTGCCAGTAAATTCTGTCTTTTAAAAGTTTAACTAAATTGATAAAACTTTGACACTTATAAAGAATAAAAAAAATATATATATATATATTCTTGTCAAATAGATTTTTGACTAGATTGTGAGTTGAAACGCTCAGTTTAAATTCATCATTTTTAAACGATTTTTGCATACATTAAAAATGTTTTATCGATTTTAAGAGGCTATTTCACAGTTAAGTGGATTTTAAGAGCTGTTTCCTTTTTAGGGTTATATAATGTGACTGTAATGATTAATAATAAAAATGCTTTATTAGAAGTAACTTTTCAGCAAGTAGGTTTAATACGCACAAGAATCCAGCCAACTCGCCAGGAGTGAAAGACACATTTCACTGTTAAAACCTAATTTTGGTGTTGTTTTCGCATAAATTATGACCATTAGAGGCAAAATGAGGTCTGGTATTTTTGAACAGGAATTAGAATAACATATCATTTGACCATACAATGCATAGGCTTTGACAGCAGTAAGAGTTGTTTTCATTCAAACAGATTGGGGCTGTGTATACAGTAATAATAATATGGAATATTAGAACGGGAAGTGCCACTCACAGACACGCCTTGACTGAATACACATTTTTTTTATTTTAATCAATACTTTTCTATTTAGGACATAATTTGGATCTAGGCAAAATCACCCAGCCCATGCTTTAACTTTTGATAGGTAAACCACTGAAAAGTGGTAAAATTTCTAGTTTCAGGTTAAATTGACAATTTTACTCATACGTAAATTAATGATTTTAGATCTATTATGCAGATCAGATTAAAAGGATGCCTCTGTTGAAAATTCACTTTTATGTAAATGTACATTTAAAATTCCATTGTGCAAACCAGACTTGCAGAGGTGGCTCTATTCAAGGTAATTGCTTATAGAATTAACATGATTACTTTGAACCTGGTTTGTTAAGGATTTTTACATTTTTCTATTTTCTCATTTTTTATTTATTTTAGAAGCAGCCTCGCGATGTTTGTGGAAAGAGGAAAACGTAAGTCCTGGACCTCACGACACTTGCAAAAACACATAGTTAGTAGTACATACAGTTCATTAAGATAGGACCATGTCAAACACACATGCAGCGTCTGAATTTTTGAATCACAAACTACTGTGGTTATTGATTGGATCGGATCAGATTCAATATTTAGGGCATGTCCGGAACTGGCTCGCTGACTTCCGAGAACACCAAGGCTGGACTCCCAGGCTGCCCTGCTCAAAATAAACATTCGAGGGGCTTAAAAACTATGGCACTGACGAGGGCGGTGCACTGGACTTTTATCCAAGCTAGAGACTGTCCACAAAGACTGTCCACAAAGACTGTCCACAAAGTTAAGATGAGAGACTGTCGGCAAAGCAAATGCAAAGATTTTGTCAAAAAGGTCATCAAAGGTCATCAAACACACATGACCAGAATATGCGGTCACTGGATGCTCTGACAAGAGTGGTCTGAGCACATTCTCCAACAAGAAAATGAGAACAGGTCCTGAAGTCACCCACGCCAACTGTCCAGCTGAAGGTCATGCCCCCCGTATGGATCTGTGAAGATCTGTCAATAATCCTGGTATTGTGTTTCAAAACTGCAGTCTGCTATGATTAATTTTATTTAATGAAACACATTCTCGTGATATGGCTTGCTAGACAAGCAAGGCCACAGAATTTGTAGTTTATATTATGTGGGTCTGACGACTTATTTTTCCACTTCCAGTAAACTTCGTGATGGTACAGAGATAATGATCCCAGCTCATAACCCTGAAACAAGTTAATGTTTATATTTTCTTTTACAGATTAAAATTGTGTCTCCACAAACATTCATGCAAAAGTTTTGTGGAGCTGAAGGAAGGATAGCAATTGTCCTTGAACTGACTGAGTGCGTTTTGGTGGGTCTGGTTTGCCACAAGGAAGTTATTGTTAAAACAATTTTTATAGCTTTATGCTTTAAATCTTAGATTGTTATTTATACCATACCACTTTATTTATAGAGCACTTTGGCGGACGCGGGCCAACCAAGGTGCTGTACGATAGAAACAAGCCAAGCAGACAGGAAAACAAAACAAAAAAAAAAAAAGGGAAGAGAAAGTGTTCCTAGAAATAACTAATAATAATAAAGAATATATCACTAATAACATTAATGAAGGCTCATAAAAGGAAACAGCTCATTCATTGATTAGATGATCAGTTATACAAAAAATAACTTTTTAGATTTTTATATTCGAAAGCATAGCCATTTAAAGGATAATTTAAGAAGCACGTTGTACTGTAGGATAAATCAGATAAACCTACAAACCACATTGCTTTTATATATGTTGTTTAATAAACAGGCACTGTATATGTCATTTGATAAAAAGGTATTTTTAACAGATCCAAAGAGAAAAGATGGGGGACGCCCTGGAGTTTTGGATCTATTCAAAAGGTTGATTTGAAAGGTTGATTTTGAAATGTGGTGGTTCTATATTTTTAAAACACGACTGACTCTGACTATAGACTGGACTTATTTTGAGCACATGAACCACAGTTTTTATTGTAAATTCTATATGTATATATGTATGCATGTCTATATGTATGTCCGTCTATATGTATATATATATGTATGTCTATATGTATGTATGTCTGTCTGTACGTATATGTCTGTCTATGTCTGTATGTATGTTTAGACTTTTTCCACAGACTATGAGAAAGGTAAAGTATTTTAGGTGAGTATAAAACGTCTCCGTCTCCTGCTACTCATTTTGATGATCATGCTAATTAAGAATAACTTACTAATTAAAATAACCTCAAATCAGAGTGAGTGATTACTCATTTTCACTGAAGAATGAAATCATTTGTTGTTGTGTTGTTTTCTGCCATTAAATACTAATAGGGGGAGTTGCCAGTGATGCCAGTGAATCCCGCCTTGACTCGAGGTCCTGCTAGGGACGGCTGAAAACGAGGGTGAACGGGACCCCAACAGGTGGTGGAAAGGACGCGTCATCTTCTCGAGAGAAAAAGCAGCCTCTGTTACATCTGAGTGACCGGTGCTCCCCTGAAAAGAAGTTTGGAGCAATCGCTGAGCCAGATTTTGAAGATGGATCTGGTCAGAGCAACTTTGTCAGGATGTGGCTTGACTACCTTGTGCCACACACAATTCAGGGTTGCGACCTGCTACTGTGCCCACAATTCATGCCTGAATGGACTAAACAACAGACAGCTGGACAAGACTGAAGCCATCGAACTGCCTGATGCCCTCCACCCACAAGGCGCACAAAAAGCTCTCCCCAAAGAAAAGAATGAACTTTGACAGAAACCCAAGAAGAAAAAGACTTGAATAAAAAGCTCTCCCCAAAGAAAAAAAAAATGAACTTTGACAAAAACCCAAGAAGAAAAAGACTTGAATAAAAAGCTCTCCCCAAAGAAAAAAAAGAACTTTGACAGAAACTCACAGAAGAAAAAGACTTGAACAAAAGCCCCCCCCCAGAATCACATGAACTTATTTCACAGACAAAAGCTTTCCCCAAGCAGAACTGGACTGATCTCATAAGCAAAAGTGTGCCCAACAATGAAAAACTGGACTTATTCCACACACAAAGAACTCCCCCCCCCACTAGAAGAAAAAGATGGATGCTGTGAAGAAGAATGTTTGATCTATTTCATTTTTTAAGTTCAAACCGGTTGTTTTTACTTTCCTGGGCAATAGTTGATATCAAAGAAGTTTCAAACTTATTTTATTTTTGTGCCCATAAAGGGCTATTTTGTTGTGTGTTTGAGAATTATTTCCCACATCTTTGAAAGTGTATAAGTTCCATTTAATTGTTTAACACGACAAATTAGATTGGTTCTTTTTTGGTTAAAACAAATTAGATTGGTTCTTTGGTTAAAACAAATTAGATTGGTTCTTTTTATTTTAAAACAAATTAAATAGCTTATTTCTTTTATTTGTTTAACACAAATAGATTAGTTCCTTTATATATATATGTTTCTTCTCAAAAGTTCTATTTCTTTGGAAAAACTTAGTTTTTGTGGGTAAATAGACTAATCCCTGCTAAATATATTATTCCTTTTAAAACTTTTGACATAAGCCATAAAGTGAGACCATACTCATTGCAAAATTCTCCTCAAAATCAAAATCTTTATTTCTCACAAATATTGAAATAAGTCATGCAATATGACAATCATCACCACAGAGTTATCCAAAACTTTATATCTCTCAAACCATCCTAAAAATGTGATCCTGAATTTGTCAGGGCGTTACTGTGGAGGCACGGGACGGTGGTGTGAGTTTTTGCCCCTAATTAGAAATTCGGCCTCAGGGGATGTTTTTCCGCACCGCTCACCTGATTGATAATGATCAGTTTATATATGATAAAGAGGATGAAATGATGGAGATGTTCAATATTTATCATCTAAAACTAATTACTCTGACCCAATAATTATAACCCAGCTCACTTATATCAAATATTCTCTGTTCCCTTTTAACACTTATATTTGATATTACAAACATGTTGTTTGCTTTTCTCTGATACAGAAAAGACAGTCTTCTAGCCTTGACAATGTCTGGATAAGATGTTCTTGTAGGATCAGAAACACGACTTGTTTGTTTTATCTGTAAGACGTCAGAGCTTGTCAAAACTCCACCTGCTTCTTGTTTAAATAGCTTGTCATGTCCAGTACAATTTGGAATTGTGCAGGACAATGTATTTGAGACCAAAACTAAGTTTCAAAAGACATTAAAAGCCATTCCCCTTTGCAAAGTTGTTTGTCTGATTTAACACTGTTCTCTTGTTTATCTTTGTGTGGTTTTTATTAAGGTAACAGGGGTTTAAAATCCCCATCAGTAATCACAGTCTGACTCTTGAGTAAGTGCTCATCCCATAAACACTGCACTATTTCTGCACTTTAGTATTTCAAAACTTGATTTTAGACTAAATGATTTTAAGAACATTTTGATGATCATTTAATGGTCACATATTCATCTGGCTCTTTTCTTTTTTATTTTATTGAGAAAAAAAAAAACATTTTTTAAAGATTAAAGTAAACTTACACACCTGAAACTTTCTAGCTCTCTCTGTAAATGGGTTAGGCATTTCCTGACCACCAAGACCTCAGAATGTAAGGATGGGACATATAATACCATACTTACGACTACGTATAGGCATACCGCAGGGCTGTGTGCTCAGTCCAGCCCATTTTACTTTATTCACCTATGATCTTGTTTCTCTAACACAACGGGCCAATGGCAAAGTTAGCAAATGACGAGACCTGTTCCAGACGAGGTCCAATATCTGACAGAATGGTGTGCAGACAATGGCTTGTTTTTCAATACCACCAAAACCAATTAAGTATAGACTTCAGGAGGACAACACAGTCACTGCTCCTCATCAACAGTGAAGAGGTAGAGAAGGTGGACTCTGTCAAACACCTCCAAGATGGTTAAAAGAGCGCAGCAAACAATGTTCTTTAAAAAAAAAGCTGAAGCAGGCTGCTCTGGCTCCCCAGTTGTTTAAAAACATCTACAAGAGCACTGTAGAGAGCATCCATTGCCAAGGCTGTACAGTGTGGTACAGCAGCTACACCGCAGAGGACAGAATTTAATTCAGTTTATTTATATACAGTAGTGCCAACAGAATTCGTCTCAGGGCACTGAACTAAAACATGCACATACATAAAAAAGAAGCCAGCAGATTGTGTTGACTCTTCAGTTCATCACAGTCTCCCATTCTGAGCAAGCACAAAGACAACAGTGGAAAGGAAAAACCCTTTTAACAGGAAGAAACCTCCAGTAGAACCACACTCAGGACGAGCAGCCATCTGCTTTGACCGGCTGAGGTTTGAGAGGACAGGAGAAAGAGACAAATGAAAATGGCTGGTCCAGGTGTAGGTGCAGGTGGACTAGTTTTGACACCACAGATTGGGGTATGTTCAAAGAAGCTGCTACCACAAACAACAACACATGTCTCCAGGAGTACTCAGACACTGTATGTTCATACATCACCAAGTGCATTGATGATGTAACCAACCTCAAAACCATCACTGTTCGGGCTAATCAGAAGCCATGGCTGACAGCTGAGGTTTACAGACTCCTGAAAGCCAGGAATGCTGCCTTCAAAGCGGGAGATCAGGTGGGCCTGAGGGCAGCCAGAAAGAACCTGGCCCGGGGCATCAGAAAGGCCAAGAAGCAGTATTCCAGGAAAATAGCTCACCGTTTCAAGGACAGCAAGGATACACGCAGTCTGTGGCAGGGAATACAGACCATCACAAACTACAAACCATCCCCCCAGACCTGTGACAGCTCAACCTCTACGCTGAATGAACTGAATGAGTTCTTTGCTCGGTTTGAGGCAAGTAACAGCACACCTGCACATAAACTCCCCCCCTCTCCTGATGGCCAGGTGCTGGCGCTGTCCTCAGACAGCGTAAGGCGATCATTCATCAAGATTAACGCCCGGAAGGCCTCTGGTCCTGACAACATACCTGGTCGTGTGCTGAAGGACTGTGCAGGGGAACTCGCAGCGGTCTTCACGGACATCTTTAACATCTCACTGAGCCAGGCCATCGTCCCCACCTGTTTCAAAGCCACCACCATCATCCCTGTCCCAAAGAAGGCAACGCCCGCATGCCTCAATGACTATCGCCCAGTAGCACTCACCCCCATCCTGATGAAGTGCTTTGAACGGCTAGTCATGAAAAGCATCACATCTGTCCTCCCTGGATCCCTTCCAATTTGCATACCGACCTAATCGCTCAACCGACGATGCCATCTCCTCTGCCCTCCACACAGCTCTCACACATCTGGACACGAAGGACTCTTATGTTAGAATGCTGTTCATCGACTTCAGCTCGGCATTCAACACCATCATCCCCCAACAGCTCATCCTTAAACTGGACAGTCTGGGGCTGAACACCTCAATGTGTAACTGGCTGCTAGACTTCCTGACCGGGAGACCACAGACAGTACGGGTCGGGAGTAACACATCTAGCACCATCACATTGAACACAGGGGCCCCACAAGGATGTGTGCTGAGCCCCCTTCTATTCACCCTGCTAACACACGACTGCACACCATCATACAGCTCCAACCACTTCATCAAGTTTGCGGACGACACAACAGTGGTAGGTCTCATCAGCAACAACGATGAGACGGACTACAGGAACGAGGTGAGCCGCCTGGCCTTGTGGTGCGGACACAACAATCTCACTCTCAACGTGGAGAAGACAAAGGAGATTGTTGTGGACTTCAGGAAGAGGGATGCACAACATGCCCCTCTGACCATCAACAGCACCGCAGTGGAGAGAGTAGACAGCACCAAGTTCCTGGGAGTGCACGTCTCAGAGGACCTGTCCTGGAGCAGGAACACTGCATCACTGGCCAAGAAGGCTCACCAGCGTCTCTACTTTCTCCGCAAGCTGAAAAGGGCTGGAGCTTCAACCCCCATCATGTGCACCTTCTACAGAGGTGCCATAGAAAGTGTCCTGACAAGCTGCATCACTGTGTGGTTTGGTGCATGTACTGCATCCTGCCGCAAGAGCCTCCAGCGCATCGTGAGAGCAGCTGAGAAGATCGTCGGCACCTCCTTCCCCTCACTGCAGGACTTACACAGCAACCGCCTCACTCGGAAAGCCCTCTGCATGGCAGGTGATCCCACACACCCACTACACAGCTGCTTCAGACTGCTGCCATCAGTCGTTTCCCCCCTGTTATGTCCTGCAATTGCATAAGACTGACAGCAGGGGGAACCTCCGAGTAGGGAGAGAACAGGATGTGTGGAGGAGAGAAGAAGAGTTGGAAGAAGTGAAATAAAGCATGGTGTTATGAAGTCAGCTCCGTCTACAGTACTCTGATTCTACACCTACATATTAGCAACAACACAACATTGGCGACGAGGATCGACGAGAATCGACGAAGATGGCTCTTTCTGTACCTTTGCCTGCTCCATTCATGCCGTGCCCAGGTGAACCGACGATACCGTTTCCAACGTGGCTAAAAATGTTCGACAACTACATGCTAGTGATAGCCGCGTCGGGAGACGACTGGCCTGATGCCAGAAAGCGCGCGGTTCTACTCCATGCGTTGGGTACGGAAGGACAAAGACTTTTCTACAGCCTGCCGAATACCGGGACCACGTTCGCTACTGCTATTGCTGCCCTTAAAGAACATTTCGTCCCGAAGGTGAACGTGATTGCTGAACGTCACAAGTTTCGACAACGTGTACAACGGCCGGATGAAAAGGTACAACAATTCTTAGCTTCTCTGCGTGAGTTAGCTGCCACATGTGACTTTGGAAACATGGAGGAACAAATGCTACGTGATCAACTGATAGAGCGTGTTGCTAATAATCGAATCAGAGACAGACTGTTACTCGAACCGGAGCTAACTCTTGCTAAAGCTACAACGTTGGCGCTACAAATTGAGAGTGGATTAAGAGATGCTAACGTACTTTCTGATGCTACCGCTGCTAGCATTTCTGTTCCCGTGAGGGCTGTACTGTCTGATGCTAACGCTGCTAACGCTTCAGCTCCCGTGAGGGCCGTACAAAGACAGCCGAAGTCAAGCCGCCGCTGGGACGCGAGGAGGACGCCGCGGGACCATGCTGCTTCCACGACTCAACTTGCTGCTACTACACGCCGTTCCTGCTTCCGCTGTGGATCCTTCGACCATCTTGCTAACAACCCTGCATGCCCTGCTGCTAAAACGACATGCAACGAGTGTGGTAAACTGGGTCATTTTTCACGTGTTTGCCGTTCAACTCAAAAGGAGGTACGTGAAGTCGTCGTTAATGAAGCCACGGTTCTTTACATGAACAATGCTGTACAAGACAAGATTCTCTGCACCGTTCAAGTGACTGTTAATGGACGACGTACAGATGTTGAGCTGATTGTGGATACAGGCTCATCAGTGTCCATTATACCAGAAGAGATCTACCACACCTACTTTTATGACTGTGTACTAACTGAACCTACAGTTACTCTTGTTACTTATGCAAAAGAGAAAATTGCTGTGAAAGGGTGCTTAAAAGCTACTATTTCTCATGATGGTATTTCTACTGAAGGTACTCTTATTGTTGTTCAGTCAGGTGCTGCCCTGCTGGGTTTAGATTTATTCCAAGCATTACAAATGAAGCTTGAGGGACGACAAATTGCTACTGCTACTGCTACTTCTACTACCTCCATGGTTCAGCCAGCTTCAACAAATACTGCTTCAGAACATTCTCCAGGAATGTCAGTTAGGGAAGTTGGTTATGATAAAAATTTCATACATAAAGTACAGATGTTGCCGAATGCTGTTCCAGTGCAACAAATAACTACTACTGCTCCACTTACTCCTGTTGAATTTCCTAGCAAACCATGGGAAAAAGTTGCAATTGACATTACAGGTCCGTTTGAAAATGCTAAATGGGACTGCCGTTATGCTATTGTGCTAACAGACTACTACAGCAAATGGCCTGAGGTTGCATTCGCTCCTACTGTTACTACAGACGTAATACTGAGTGTCCTAACAACTGTGTTCAGTCGAGAGGGTAATCCAA